>JAOTRA010000002.1:4700428-4717761 GCA_026260255.1 Pseudolaguvia tuberculata | reverse complement strand
CACACACACACACACACACACACACACACACACACACACACACACACACACACACACACACACACACACATTTTATTAATGTAATGCCTCTTTGTCCTGAGAAGGACTGGCGAACTGTCCAGAGAAAACCAAAGCCTTTTTATTCATACTGATAAACGTTTAAGTAAATGACTTCCAAGTAAATGTACATAAATACATAAAACTGTACAAATCTGAATAATTTTTCATTCAAACCTGTGGTCTAACTCTGAAAAATACAGTAGCACATTGAATTAGAGGAGTCTGCAAAATGCAATGCCTTGTAGCATTAGTTTCTTGTAGCCAATGTTACTTTCTAGACATTTCCACCATATTGAGAAATGTTCCCAAGGATTCACCTGCTGTAATCCATCTAGGCAATCAGTAATGACGTCAGACCTGCGGGACCTGAAATTTTGTTCGGCCGCTGAAGAACGTCCAAATAAAGCTGTGATTTCAGACCCCTGCTGGGAAGAAAGAAGTGGAAGGGGCAAAATAGGAGGAGGAAAATGACAAGCGTTTGTGTAAAGAATGGAGGAGGCGGGTGGAAGTGTGCGAGTGTGAGCGTGTAGGCGTGTGTGTGTCTGTCAGCTGTGCTTGGCTCTGTCCTCTTCCCGAGCGGCTCTCTGGCCCGGGCCGCCCGTTTCCAAACAAACTCGTCGGAACATGTTGCGGGCTCGGCCGTCCCTGCAGGGCCCCCTGCTGCGCTCCAAAGCTGCCGGCCACAATGCAAGCAGGTGGCCGAGCCTGCTTTACTCTGAAAGCATGGCCACACCAAGTGGGCGGCAGGCAACAGCGCTGAAAAAAAGAGGGAAAAAAAATCCCCACTGACCTCCATCCTCGGTTGAGCTTGCCAAAATAAAAAAAGTTTTGGACTGAGTGTGATTTTTTTTGCTTGTTTTTCGTGCAATGAGCGTATTGTATGACACACGCACGAGTTGTCATTTGCTCAGCTTGTTGTGGGAACATGAAAGCGGTGTTTTTTGTTTTTTTTTAGTAGTTGTGAGCAAAATGAAAGCTGCAGGTTAAACATTTGCCTGGCCTCAGAGGGTAATATGTGAAAAAGGAAGCAGAAAGCTTACTCTAAGCTAACTGACTTTTCCTCCTTCATGGTGTTGGCAGGTGCTGATCTAAAGACTCAGATATGGTGATTTCCACTGTCTGACTCAACACTCGTTCATACTGCCTGACTCTCTTCTATTTAGTGAGACAGTTGACATTTCTTTCCATTGAAGAGGCAGATACTATTGCCATGATTTGACTGATAAATCAATATAATATAAAGGAAATGGAAACAGCACTTCTATATATTTATGTTATACTACATTTCTTTCATGTTTTAAGATCAAGCTGTAATTCAGTTTTGAGAATATTGATACTATATTCTGGGCAAAAAGAAAGAACAAACCAGATGGCGCAATGGAGACCCTGATTTTTATCCCTTTGCGCTTGCCTGTCCGTAAGCCTGTCCAAAAATAACAAAGAACAAAGAGGGATAAATGAGCGCAGTTTGAACGCCGGCCGCTACTTTGGCAGTGTAAACAGAGGGGGTTGAGGAGCATGCGGTTACGCACATCTGTCTGCGCAGCACGGTGTTCCAGAGAGACGCCCACCCAAACCGGGCCCAAGCTCACCTCTCCCCCTACACCTGGTCATTAGCATGAGCCAGTCCATGCTGAGTTTATAGCCACCAACTTTATACCCACTTTCTCTGTGGAAGGGATTTGAGAAAATGAGCAGTGAAACATTAATCTACTATCTGATTCAGGCGCTGATGGTTGAGCCACCACAAAAGACATGGCCAGCATTTTCTGGGCAGAGATAAAAAAAAGGAATTGATGATTTCTGTCTAAAAGCATGCAGCCCAGCAACCCAACTCTCGCTCCGCCACCTCCTCCACCTCCTCCACCAAGCAAGCAACCTCCTGTTTCAAACACACACACAGGTCACCCAACTGCTTCCCTTTTCAGTTAAATGAAATTATTTATTATAACACTCATTATTAATCAATTAGGTTACTTTAATCACCAGTCCTTTAATCAACAATTTTTAAAAATCTAAACTGTATTTAGGAAGAAGTCTTATAGAGGCACACATCACAGCTAGAGAGCACATGGGACATGGTAGGTCATGGTGTAGTGAATTGGTCAATTATGACTCTATAAAACATCACAATTTTACTAAATGCAAGCGCTGACTAAACCTTGTACAGAAATGGCAGAAGATCGGCGGTTGAATGAGTGCTGGCACTAATGTGTTCAGATAAAAATATTGTAGCCAATTTATATGCCAGCTTTACTTCTCTAAATAACATGATGCCAGTCTTCAAAAAGCAGATCCCTCCTACATGCAACATATCACAGGCAAGTCTGTACATTTTCTATATTACACTTTTTGAATGTTGAGTGCCGTTTATTCCTGTTTTTTTCTGTCCTTGCGTTCCTAAATTCGAAAAATTCATTAATTCATCTTCTTACCCGCTTATTCCCAAATTCTGTGTCACGGGGATCTGCGCCTATTCCAGCACAAATAGGGCGAGAGGCGGGGGTATACCCTGGTCGCCAGTCCATCTCAGGGCAACACATAGACAAACAACAATTCACACACACATTCACTCCTATGGACAATTTAGAATCACCAATTTACCTAATCTGCATGTTTTTGGACTGTGGGAGGAAACCGGAGTACCCGGAGCAAAACCACACAAACGCATGCAAACTTCGCACAGAAAGATTCGTGGCCCACGAATCAAACCCGGGACCTTCTTGTTGTGAGGCGACTGTGTTATCCACTACGCCACCGTGCCGCCCCTATTATTATTATTGTTGTTGTTGTTGTTGTTTTTCTTGTTGTTATTATCAGTAGTAATAATGGCAAAGTCAAATAATAAGTGCTATTACAAGTTTAAGAATCTTCGTCATGTGGAAAGTGGTAGCACAGTTGTTAAGATGTTAGACTGCTAAATGGAAGATCAGGAATCGAATCTCAGTACCAAGTCTACACACCCTTGTTGAAATGCAAGCTTTTTGTGTTATAAAAAAAAGTAATCAATAATTAAACTTTTACCTGTATAATTATATAACCTGCACAATTTCATAAAAAATAAACTATATAAATATTTTAGGTGTGGTGAACTAAAAATAAATAAAACAAATGTGGTTGCATAAATGTACACACCTTTAAACTAATACTTTGTTGAAGCACCCTTTGATTTTATTACAGCACTCAGTTTTTGATTATGAGTCTATCAGCATGCCACATCTTGACTTGGCAAAATTTGCCCACTCTTCATTGCAAAAACGCTCCAAATCTGTCAGATTGTAAGGGCAACTCCCGTGCACAGCCCTCTTCAGATCACCCCACAGATTTTCAATTGGTTTTAGGTCTGGGCCATTCCAAAACTTGAATTTTCTTCTGGTGAAGCTATTCCTTTATTGATTTGGATGTGTGCTTCGTGTTGTAGCTTCCTTGCAGAAGCCAAAGGGTTTTCTTCCAGTATTGACTGGTATTTAGCACTGTTCATAATTCCCTCCACTTTAAGTCCTTAACTCCAGCTGAAGAAAAACAACCCTGACCTTTGCCTGACATACCTGCCAACATATATAACTTTTTGAAATTATTACCAAAAAGTTACAACCTTGGTTTCATCAGACCATAACACCTTTTTCCACATGGTACCAGCTAGCTTATCTTAATTGAATGCACAATGGTATGAAATGTTGATGACAATTATATTTTACATAATTCAGTTCCACAGGTTAAACTGAGTAACAACTAGTATAAGGAATTCCTCACATCCAACTTAAATTAAGTGTGTATATCATGAACTGAACCCAGCTAGTACTTGCCAGAAATTCCTGCAGCTCTTTTAAGCTCGTTTAATGTTACTGTAGGTCTCTTGGATGCATCTCTGACCAGTTTTCATCAATTTTAGAGGGACATCCAATTCTTGTTTATGTCAGTGTTGTCCCATATTTTCTCCACTTACTGATGACAGTCTTCGCTGTGGTCAATGATATATATGTATATATGCCTACAATAAGTAATAAAAAGTAGTAAGTGTGTTTTAAATCTACTAATATCATGTACTGTACCTAATTAGCAACCTCTATTAAAAGAATTCTGCCATTATGTATGATGTTTCATCAGTTTTTTATAGCAATCCAAGCACAAACTGTATATTTAACATTGCTACAACTGGTTGTTTTCCCCACGAGACCAGCTTGTGCTGTCTTCACATGCTAATGTCTATTCTTGGAAGGGTTTTTTTCTTGCAAAGTGTTTGAAGTGCTACATTTGCAGGAATAATGAGCGAGAATAGGTCTGATATTGCAAACTTCAGTCTCTGTTTCTTTTTGTTTAATTTGCTAAATATATGCCTAACTGGATGGTCTGCAAAACTCAGCATTTCAGAATCAGCACGGCTCCAAATCTTTTCACTGTAAGATAACTGTGCTAAGCCCTATGCCACTGTGCTGCTCCAGGTACTTTTGCAATAGAATCCAATTCCGATTCTTGGGAGTTATAATCCAATTCCACATTCTTAATCTACACATTTTTTTTGTAATTTTCCAGGTTTGATACATGTTTCATCTTTACATTGTAAAAATGTAATGTTTCTATGCTTTTTCTTTACAGCTGGAATGTCTGCATAACAATAAATGCCTTAAAAAACATGATATGGTATCATAAACTTTTATTTGGAAGTCTTCTTCTTTTTTAACTGAAGCTCTTAATGAACCATGGAAATGTTAGTAGAGCACTTAAATAACACCATAAGACCCCACTGCAACAGTGTGTGGAACCCTGTGTTATCCACCACGGAGAACTGGCACACATTCTTGGCAACAAAACACCCACCAACTGATTAATTCACTTTGCAACGCTTCCTCTGGACTCTTGTTGTCAATTTTAAATTTGATGTTGATTTGATGTCTATTTTTGTGCAAATGAAGCAAATTCTCCACCATACGTACATACGTCAGTTAGTCCAAAGACTGTTTGTTAAGTTTAGACCTGGTCATTTAGTGTCATTCTGTAATTGTCTATTGTGTGTTTGATCAGTGAGCATGCGCACAGGGGTGTGAAACAGCACTACAGGTTACATGTCTTTGTCTAGCAAATCAGTTCTGTACATTTTGGATTGCTTTGAAACTTTAATTTATTTAATTGAATTGTTTAGGCGATCGGTTCACAAATGCTCGGTTATGCTTGTAATTTTTTTTTCTGTGCACATGTGTCGCCCTGCCAAAATCTTATTTTAACGTATTATAGATTCTGAATCTATGAGGATTGATTCAGGAATCGTTAGAGAAAGAATCTCTTTCCCAGCCTTAGTATGTTTTATATCATGAATAAACTATTAATTACAACCAATGAGGGACAGCCCATACACACATTTGTTTTTGTTTATTTCTTTTTGTTACATATGGCCTAGTTTCATTTTTGGAAGCCTGTTGTGTTAAAAAGCTCTCAAATTGCTGCCCTTAAAGAAGTAAAAGGAATCAAATAATTAAATGTACTTTTTAAATTGCTTTATACAGGAACAACTTTCAAATGGTACATGTATATCAATTTACAAAGTTTATCTATATTTCATATATTTTATTTAGGTTCTTTTTAAGGTTATTATTTTGTAGTTATATTTTATATTGTTGGACAGAGATGAAATATAGAGAGTCGTGAGACCGGAAAGGACCAGGGCACCAGCTAGCTTATCTTGATTGAAGACATAATGCACAATGGTATGAAAGGTTGATGAGAATTATTTTATATAATTCAGTTCCTCATGGTTAAACTGAGTAACAACTAAACTAGCCAGCGTTTTTCATTGTTTGATTGAATAAAAAAGAAAACCATGGTGAATAGCTAACATACTTTGTGAAGTATTGTCAGTTCGCCTGTTTGACAGAAAATTTTTGTTAATCTGTTGTGTTTTGATTTATTTATGTTCTGGATTTGTTTACATGGCTGGACTGATTGGACATCTGCATCATAGTAGCTAAAAACTTCCACCACAGCTACACTGATCTGTCACACTCAATTCTAATGTTTACTTCTTTTGTGCCTAAATACACAAAGATTGATCAATTTATAATTTTGCTTGACTGTAACAGATTTGCTTAGTGTCCTATGTTTGTCCCATAACTTTCCTAGTTTAGGGTAATTCCCCACCTAGACATTTCTTCTGACTTATCATTAAGCATTGGTGTGTCAATAACAATGTCATTGACTCACCGGTCATCCAACAAACACCTCAAAAAAGTGAATGTTCTGGAGAAGTTCAGCTATTCCAGCTATTTTTCCAGCTTCCAAGACATCAACTACAACTTACTTAATGTGTACCTCAGAATCAAGGAAATCAATATGATGTTCACGTCACCTGCAATGCTTTCATTGTAGTGGATGATCAGCATGTAGTGAGGAACAATCAGGGGATAAAAAGGAGCAGCAGCATTGATTGGCAACAAGACTACACTAGATTGGTTGTTTTTTAACACTCACCTTTACATTTATGACATTTGACAGACACCCAGAGTGACTTACATTTATCTTTTTTATACTCTTAACAATATTAACAATTGAGGGTTAACAGTCTTGCTCAAGTATCCAGAAATGGCAATTTGTGCTGGGAATTGAATCCCGATCATCCAGTGAACAGTCCAACAACTTAACCACTGCACTACCACTATCTGATTATATTTAATCAAACCTTGGTCTAACCATAGCAGCACAAAGTATGTCAGTAGTAGAACATCAGACAGGTTCACAGTGTAAAAATATCAAATTGAGCTTAACCACATTTCAGTGATTTTATATTTTGCATTATTTTCAAATAATACTTTACATTGACCCTTGTCAATAACCTCTTTTTAAAATCTAGCAACAAAAGCATTGTAAATGTGAGCTTGTTGTATTGTAACTGGTAACCTAGAAAGGATGTTTATTGTGAAGCAGCATTCTATATGTATAACATCAAAAGTTTTTTAAAGTTTCTTTTTATAAGCT
This sequence comes from Pseudolaguvia tuberculata, assembly GCA_026260255.1. Taxonomy (NCBI): domain Eukaryota; kingdom Metazoa; phylum Chordata; class Actinopteri; order Siluriformes; family Sisoridae; genus Pseudolaguvia; species Pseudolaguvia tuberculata. The sequence continues at coordinate 4,710,735 of JAOTRA010000002.1, read as the reverse complement.
GTTATGAATTATCAGTTTTAATACCAAGAAGTTTTAAAAATAGGACAATGACTGGAGATGACCTTCAGCTCACAGCTGTCTTGTTGCAATGTTCAGATGAGTCAGATTAGCTGATTCCGATTAGCTTTGGGATTTATTGTGTGTTGACTAGGGAGAACAGGGGAAAAAAAACCCACAGAAAAAATGACAAGGTGAAGCTGTATCTCATTGCAGGAGGGAAGCAGTATTGTTGACTCCTAGTCTCTAATTTGCATAATTTCCCGATTTCCTTTTCTGGTTTTCATACAGAATTTGAATGCAAACAAAAGGAATACGTGAGACTTTCAAATCCATATGCATTTTTAAAAATCTTATTCAAGATTTTGTCTAACTCTTTTACCTATAATACCATTCACACAATAGTGTATCAGAAAATTTCAAGATCCACCAACAGATGGCAGAAAAGGCCAATTTTTTGAAAGTTTTTTACAATTTAAGTGCAATTGTTACAAAATTGTCAACCTTTGCTTTTAGTGCAGATTTTTGCCAGTCTTACCAAAGTTGCCAAAGTTCCATACAGTTCCAGGCCATATAAGGGGAAATTTAGTCCTTATATTTTTTAACTATCTTTAGTGGTACAGATTTAATTTAATTTTGAATCAGTTACAGTGTTTTGGGCTATTTTTTTATATCCCCCATTTACATATCCATGGTGACATTTATCTACAATTACAGCATTTGGCAAACGTCCTTATCCGGAGTGACTTACAAATTAGTAATTGGGGTTAAGGGCCTTGCTCAGGGGCCCATAGTGGTGGCTTGGTGATGCTGGGAAATAGTCCAACACCTTAACCACCAAGCCATCACTCTATTGATCATCATAATAGATCACTCATAAAAGATTATCTCTATTAACATTCTCTCCACAAACTTTCTGAGTTTCATCTTGGCCACTCAAGGTCATGGAGAATTATTCTGAAGCCACTCTTAAGATATGGTGGCTGTGTTCTTTTTATCCTCCATAGTTTTGTGCAGTGATCCTTTACCCTAAGTCTGAGGCTCAGCTGTAATAGCATGGTTATTATCCATCATTTTAAAATAACAGAGAGCTTTACCATTCAGCCTGATTTCCTAACAGTCTTGCAATTATACACATATCCACCAGCAGTTAATTAGGCAGTTCCGGGACACATCTTCCGGGATTCTTTTGCTTTTACATTGCAGATGTTATGTGTCCATGTGCATCCTCTGAATGTGGTTTGAGTGATCGGATCATAATCCATCTTTAAAATTAATTGGACCCAGTTTAGACCTGCACACTCATTCACCCAAGACGCTTGTTTATGCCAGGTGTGAACAAGCCTTTGTCTTAATTTTGTCATGAATTTATGTAGCACGAAATGTGTCTTAAATGTAAATGTTTCTTAAATAAAAAAAAATCAAATCCAGTGAATGTGACATTATATTCATACATATTTTTATGGTCAAAAATGTCTTGAGGCTCTGATATATAGATTTTACAAACTTTCTATTAATCTAGCCAGTAGTTGAGCCATGTTTCTAACATATAAATGCAAACTGAGGTCATATGGACTTCACAACCATGATTGACATTCTAAAAATTATTATTTCTGATCAAAATTATAGTTCTTGCAGAGGAAGGAAAACCACTTATAGATAAAAAAGAGACTGCTACATTTTTACTTTTTATGTTTTTGGTCTATGATTAAAAAGCAGAGCAAGTTGCACATAGTGTACTTGAGAGCAAACTGGAAGCTATAAAAAACATTTTACAAAGTGTCTACTATTAAAATTTCTAAAGGTTCAGATACAGGACACTTCTGACATATAACATACTAGATAGAAACCAGCATAATTGAGTGTAATATTGAGTACTAAACAAATGTAATTTAAAAAAGGGAGCAGGGTGGCTTAGTGGTTGGCACTGTTTGTCTCACAGCAAGAAGTCCGGGTTTGATTTCCAAACAGGGGCCTTTCTGGTTTACTCCAGGTATTCTGCTGTCCTATCACAGTCCAGAAAAATGTACGTTAGCTTGATTGGTGGTTCTTAAAATTCTTGGAAGGCTTAGTCCAAATAATGCATCTTCTGGTATATAACTTATATAGCATTTTACTTGTTTGTTAGAGTTTCTTTAGTATGTAAAAGTATTGTGTTTGGTCTGAATACTGGTAGCAGTCAACCATTTAACAACTCCTAATAAAAAGGAGCAAAATTGAACAAAATCTCTTCTGATTATCTGCTACTTAATATGTTTCATTTAAGCATAAAGTAAATCAGGTAAAATACAAACTAGTAAGTAAAAAGTCTTTTTCCTTTTTTCCCCATGTTGATTCAACCGATTAGTTTTCTTGATATATGTGTTTTGGATTTTGACTGCCATCTTTGTTGGTGATGCTAATGAGTGCCGCTAGCCATCCATCAATACTTTGCGTTGTAGATATTAGGAAGTGGGGGGAAAAAAATCAATGATTTGTCAGACCTCTAGTAATAAGATAGATGGACCTTAGAGTCAACATGCAGTGAAATGGAGAAGGATGTATACTGCTTGATGGAATCCTGATTAAAGCTTTTCCGTTTGAAAGCTGAGCAAATAATTCAGTGTGAAAAAGTGGTCTTTTGTGTAGACTATATTTTTAGTATTTGGTGCACTGATATTGTGCACAATATCTTATCTGCAGGTCAATAGTAAGATGTTTACTAGTTTTTTTTTTTTGCTAAATAATTTTTTGTCATGTGTAGTCATTTATAAACCAGTGGTGTTACCTTCTAGCATATTTAATATAGCCGCTATAAAAAAAATTGCAGACACGGTATTAGTCAACAACAGGGATAACACATTGCAATGAATGAATGAATGAATGAATGAATGAATGAATGAGAATGTGTTCAGTTAGTACATTAAAAAAATAGTAACGTTCACTGATGGAAGAGGCACATATGTTAATTTGTTTGTTGTTTGGATTACAATTGGATGCTATTGGATGATCAGGTTTCAATTCCCACTGTTGGGCACCTTAACAAGACCCTTAATTCATACTTATTTAGTTGTATAAAATGTATAAGAGATACATTTAAGAGTGTCAAATGTAAATGTAGGTTGATGCCAGGAGAATGTCCGAATGTTCAGTATTCATTAGTATGCTAAAATCCCTGGATGACCTAATCTGCATATAAATTATTATCCAGTTATTCTGTGGGAGAGACAAGTTCTCATGTGAAAGTGTCAGAATGTGGCACTTTAAGTGGTTTTCTTAAACACTTGAAAACATTGTACCTTGTAATTAAATTGCACTTGTTAAACCTTATCAGCTCTTGTTCTGCTTAGATGTCACATGCATGCTACTATGTTTAATGGTCGGAAAGTACATACTTAGTCAAATGTAGTAAGTAAATAAGTAGTAACACACTTGCACATTTTCATTATCCATATCTGTTAAAAGATTAGTCGGCTGCAATAAGATCGCTTTCAGAACCAGTCTGTATCTCCCAGTTTGTGGGCCGGGAAAGTGGTGGCTTAGTGGTTAAGATGTTGGATTAATACCAGTAAGACTAGATCATTGTAAATCGCTCTAGCTAAGGGCGTCTGCTGTAAATAAATGTAAATGATTAGCACTTAGATACGATAAGCATCAGTGGCTTTTACTTTAGGCATCCAGACAAGACATGGAATAACCTGCTGGTTTGTTTGGTCAGAGGAGAACTGACCTTATGACTGAGCCTAGTTTCTTTCTCCAGTTCCTTTTTTTGACTTTTGTTTTCTTGTTGTTGCTCAGTTGCGGGCTTCTAATTGACAGTTACAATAATCTGAACTGAGTGTTTTAGCGAGTGTTCACTATTGTCCTTATATTGACACACTCTGGATCTCAAGTTTAAATCCCATGAGCATCAACTGTGCAACTCCTGGGCTTTTGAGCAAGGCACATAAGCCACAAATGTTTAAGTTTCATAAAGAATATATATGTAAGATGCTTTGGACTAGGTCTTCCAAATCTGTATCAAAAATGTTACTTTACTTAAGAGTAAATATTGCAACTTACTGCTATTTACTTTTTTTAACTAAATAATATATTTTTTCTCTATTAACCTGTGAATTTGTAAGTTAATGGAAAAAATAAGGACTATCCGCTCGCTGCTCACTGGAAAAACCGGAGTTGCTTATTATTAAGTCACCCCATTCTATTAAATGCTGTTTGTTGTGGCAAGCTAAGAGGGGAACTGAGCTACCTTGGACACCGAGGCATTTAAGGTAAAATTACATACATTATATGTTCAGCATTTAATAGAATGGTTCCTAACATGCTGTGATGTCAGTGGTATTCTTAGAAGCTAGCCATTGAATACCAAATTTACCAAATTTTGTGAATATAGCATAATTATAATTTCTGTGTTGGCATTAAAATCATATTTTCTACTTTGGAACAAATGAAATGGATGAATTGTCTTTGAATAATGATGCTGATTTCAAGAATGACAGGAGGGCTGAAACCATGACGCCAGTTGCTTTTACAAAAACAAACTACATAAATAAAAACTACACACAGCCATATGTCACTTCTTTTTTCCCACTTTTTAAATCATTTTTAGCAGGTGTCTGCTCTTGGCCAGTCAGCCATCATTTGGAGCTCACACATTCCAAGTCTCAGTGGTGTTTCTCTCATAAGCAACCCAGAAGCCCGGGGTTTTGGACTAATTTCTGCAGTTGCTAAGATAATTGTGGCCTTGTGGGTTTGCTGGGTCACAGACAGAACACTCGCTGTCTCAGACATGCTCTGCTGCTTATGCTTCTTCCTTATCAACCAGAAAGAGAGTGTCTGGCTACCATTGTTCAGTACTTGTTCCATGTACCTCTCTATCCTTCTCTGTCTCTGTCTCTGTCTCTGTCTCTCTCTCTCTCTCTCTCTCTCTCTCTCTCTCTCTCTCTCTCTCTCTCTCTCTTTGTCTAAGATCTTCATTCGTTATCTGCATGCTAAAGAAAATTTTATTCATCCAAAGAAATTTAGATGCTTCACAAACTGTTCCCTCAGGGAACCAGATATCAGTGAAAAAGAGACCCTGTAAATAAAAATGTGATTTAGTGAAGACGAGCTGGAATGAGACCCAGGTGTCCACACAGGATTTCGCTAAGCAGGAGACAGTCCCGTGTGAGCAATTTGTCTCCTTTCAAAATTAAATGCCACAATAACGTTTCAATTTATGGCACGTAATCGTCAAACAGTTGCCGAGGGGGAACGTGTGCCTGTGCATGAGCACAGAGTACTCCGTTTAGATTGCTGCTCCATGGGATGTTTTGATGCTGGTTTCAGCACAGATTAGTGTCAGTGAAAAGTTTCACACTATCTTCGGTTTCTTCGGTAGAGTGTCATGTGATGCCAATGGAAGATGTCTGATGTAAGAAATACATCTATATGCAAATGGAACAAGACCTCACATGCCAAATGTTATAAGTGAAATCATATTAATGTCAATAAATAAGCAGTAAGTCATATACATAGGAATAAAGATATGTTAAATCTCTAAGGGATTGAAAACAATTACAGTAATCTAAATGCAATGAACTCTTTAACTATATAGATTTTAAACCGTTTTCTGTTCAATCCCAACATCATGTCAATCCTGTCTTTTTGCTTTAGATGTTTCTCTGAATGCTTAATTTTCCTTAGGATATATAGTGTAGGCTGATTTGCATTTACACATTTTCCAGTGTTTAAATAGGTTTGTTAGGCAAGTTATAAATTGATTTAAAATGTAATAATTGAAATAATTATTTTTGTGGCAAGGTGGCATAGTGATTAGCACAGTCACCTCATAAGAAGAAGGTCCTGAGTTCGATTCCTGTGCACAGGGTCTTTCTATGCGGACTTTGTATGTTCTCCCAGCCCTTGCATGAGTTATCTCCAGGCACTTCGGTTTCCTTACATAATCCATAAACATGTACATTAGGTTGATTGCTGATTCTAAATTGCCTATAGGAATGAGTCTGTGTGGTTTTTTGTGTGGCCTGTCCAGGTGTACCCCTGCCTTTCTCACTATGTGTGCTGGGTTAAGCTCTAGCAAGACCATTTGACTCTGAATTAGGTAATAAGATGGTTAGAAGATAAATGAATTAAATATTTATTTGATCCCCTTGAAAATCAAGGCTTAGAACTTAGGACAAAACTGTTGTTGGCATTCATGGAGATTAGACGTTTCTTGTATTTAACCACCAGGTTTGCCCCCTCCCCCCATTACAGTTAAGTTTTAAACTACCTTTATCTTTACATTAACCCTGGATAATGAAGCCTGAGGCAACAGTAACATTAAAATTCAGGAAGAAAAAGTCAAAAGTAAGCACATACTTATTTCCCTGACACCAGAAGGTGTAATTATAGTGTCTTTTCTACCATTGTATATAGTCAGGTGTGACCAGGAGCTTTAGACTGATTTTTATAAGTGGAATTTCAGACTTCAGAATTTTCACCTAAAAATCACAATTGCAAAACTTGAAAACAGGCCTGACCTTTACAACAGCATTTCAGAGTCACTGACATGGCATTCAAGTGTTAATATCAAGTTCACTCCTGTATATCTCCAGGTCATTCATAACTGGTTATCTACAGCAAAAATATATGCAATAGGCTAGTGTTCTATTTATGGCCATTAATGTCTATCTATCTAAAGAGAACATATTTAATCACTTCTGCAAAGATACAACAAGCTGAGTTCACTGTCCTGATTTCTGACTTCTACATCATCATCATGGTAACAGGGCAATTTTTTTTCTATAGGAGCACATTACAGACTAATGTTGAGGCTCTTGAGATTCACTTTGTGCTTAGTTGCACAAAATCGCTATTTCTCCAGCTGAGTTGTGTCTGGATTTGGACTCCAACTGTGAAACTTTCTAAATTGTACCATAGCAACGCACAGCAGCAATAAAGCAAATTTCACCATATGCAGTAGTCCAGGGAAAAGAGAACATTTTAAAGAAATTATTTAAAGGGTTCACATTTGTCAAATTGAGCCTATTTTAACTGAATTCTGAAGTTTTCTTGAATCTAGATAATACAAAAATAAACTTGTGAAATCTTGTGTTATGGTCAATAATAGTAAGAATGAAAAAGGAATAAGGGAGTACAACAGAACAGGAAGACAGAGATAATGAGAACCATAAGATTGGAAATGATGCATTTGCCATTTGTCTTTTTAGTTTTACCATTTTTTAAACTTTCACTTAATAATGTGATGCTAGCGAATTTGCACTTTAATCATTCAGTCGTTTGTTGTGATTGCAATTAACTATGGCTAATTTAGTACCAATCCATCAGGATTAAACAGACACGAAAAAAAAATGCACAAGGAAATGCATGAAGATTAAATTCAAGTAAAACGTTAATCTTAATACATATAGAACATGGTTACTGTTGTATAGAATATCATGGAAACCTTTACAGCAACGGGAAGTGTAAGTCACTAAGTTTTCTTTAAATTAAAATAGCAACAATGTTATGGCAGAAAATGAACAATCCACCCAGAAGCCTGTGTCGCAGCAAGAGCAATGTTTCTTTCTCTCCCTTTTACTCAGGAAGTAATTACGATCTTTGCTTTGGATGCATTGCTCTGTGCATACTAAGTGAGAAATCTTGACGTAGAGTAATGGAACTCTTGGCAAATATCACAAATGATCCTATTTCTGGATGCATTCTGTTAATTGGTGCATGGCTGTTAAGTGCAATCTCATGTTTGGTGACTTTTATGCTGTTTTTCTTTTTAAAGGAAGTTTGTATTCATTTTATTATTGTTCGCACATTGGTTTCTGGTGGCAGACTGGCAGAATGGTAAATATGAATAAGCAATCTAGGGAAAAGTGTATTGGGCATGAAATTATGTAATATGGTAATTAGAAAATTATGATTATTATATAATCATTTTTGGATATTTTTTTATGAATTAAGTAGTTAAGATAAAACAAATTATAAAAAATGTTACATTTAAGAGGAAGTTGAAGTATGGAATTATTTATGAGAGAATTCTTATAACTATATTCCAATGCAAGTCTATAAAATAACTGTTATTTAGAAATAACAGATTAAATTTCATCCAGTCTCCAGCCTTCACACACCTCATTACACCAAAAAAACACATACAGCAAAAAAAACCTCTTAATGCTAATTGGCATATTGCATAAGGGCCCAGCATTGGTGGTACTGGGAATCAAATCCTGATTGCATTCAAACATCTTAACCATTGCTCTGCCAATAGCAAAAGCAATAGCAAGTCCCATTTTTCTTTCTCGACAAATAGTTAACCTCTAGCTTTCATGTCTGACCTGATTCATTTTCTCAACTTAATAACTTGGTGCTTAACAACTACCAACAGTCATTCACTTCTTAAGAGGGGAGTATAAAAATAAGATAGGGCTAGAATTGAGTTTAAAATTAAAATATGTATATATAATTTACAGGTATATTTGTATGTAAAGTAAAGGTATTGTAGCGTTATTACTATTCCATGTCCCACTTTTTTACATGTTCAGTCACAATCATATTTAATAACAATACTAAAGACTAGTCCAGTTTGAACAATTTAATCAAATATTTATTAATAATATGTTTTTGAATTCATTTTGTTATGTATAAAGAAATTATCGAGATCTGGTGCCAATCTACAGTGAATCCCAGATCCCCAATCCCAGAACTCACAATTTTTACTCTGTTTGGTAGAACTTCTGCAACTCTAAATGTTTTGATGACAATTAACTGTTTATTGCACGCAACTAAAAATAGCTCTAGTAGACATGTCCAATTCCATTAACATTTCAACACATAAAAACATCTGAAGAATAACTCACTCGTTTGTAAATTTGGAGTTGAACTTTTTTGTGGTGGAATTTAGGACTAGCAAGGCCTTCTTTGCTGGCCTAACCAATATAAGCTAAATCTCAGATTTAATGTAAGTTTAAATTTACATTTTCTGCATTTAGCAGATGATCTTGTTCAGAGTGACATACAAAAAGTGCTTGAAGTTACATTATTGTTTAATACACGGAGCCTAACAAAAGTCAACAAGATTATCTTAACATGTACATATTATAGAAAAATGTTTGGAAACTGCATTAACTTTCATAAGCAAGTTCTTAATACAAAGATTGAAAAAAAGATTTACACAGGAACATTCATTTGGTTACACTACTCGTGCCTTTGACAACACACATACTGAAATTATGTACATGCTGTAATTACATTTTAAATAAAACATTTTTACATACAAAACACAAACACTTGTTTAATACTTAACAGGATTCCTTGCTATCTCATAATAAAAGTTTTCCTAGCTCTCTCAAAAAAAACTTACAGTTTAGCATCAGAAATGCTACACTTTTTTTTTTTTTTTTACGTTTGTAATGTCTATTTTAAGATCCACTATTAGTGATGAGGCTTTCTTTAATGCGGCTTGGGAAGAACAATTTGTTTTGGATAATGATTTGTTTAGTTGTGGATGCACATCTGTTTTTGAAAAATTCCATCCTGATTACCATTTGGAAACAATGTCCAAAAATTTTCCATCATGTCACGCTACTACATCAAGTGATTGTATTGTGGGTTTAAGAACAATCAAAATTGTACTTCATTATAGTGGGATACTCTGACTTTATACCGTCAATGAACCTTAAAAGCAGGCATAAAAATTCCCAGTTCATTCATTCATTTTTTTACTCGCTTATTCCCTATTTCAGGGTCACGGTGGTCTGCTGGTGCCTATCCCAGCACACATAAGGCGAGAGGCGGGGGTACACCCTGGACAGGTCACCAGTCCATCTCAGGGCAACACATAGACAAACAACCATTCACACACACATTTACTCCTATGGACAATTTACAATCACCAATCCAACTATTCTGCATGATTGTGGACTGTGGGAGGAAACCCGGAGGTAACCCACGCAAGCGGGGAGAACATGCAAACTCCGCACAGAAAGACCCCCGGCCACCGTGCTGCCAAATTTCCCAGTTCATCCACAACAATTGTACCAATTGTAAATTGATTGCTGTGGAAGCGGCTTGAAATGCGGAAAGTAATGTAAAATTCCAGAGACCTCAAAGATCAAGAAAAATGAGCAGCATATATGACAAAAATAATGTCAACATAAGTAATTATGTGGCAGAAGCATATATTAATATTAAAAATATGCAAATAAATTAACATTATTATATGATATAAAAGCTTTTTCAAACTGGATATAGCAATAGATGATCTTCTTCTTCTTCTTCTTCTTCTCCTTTCGGCTGCTCCCGTTAGGGGTCGCCACAGCGGATCATTCTTCTCCACA
>JAOTRA010000002.1:4673694-4692834 GCA_026260255.1 Pseudolaguvia tuberculata | reverse complement strand
GGACTGTGGGAGGAAACCAGAGCACCTGGAGGAAACCCACGCAAGCGCGGGGAGAACATGCAAACTCCACACAGAAATTCGGGATTCGAACCCTTGTTGTGAAGCGACCGTGCTATCCACTACGCCACCGCGCCGCCCTTTGAGGTAATCAGTTCCAGCAAATTTTTTAAGTTATGAAATTTTCAATTTTAAGTAAGCAGAAACTTCTAGCTTTGAGTTTGTTGTACTTATGCAAAATACTTTCCTCTGACGTAAAATACCCAAGTTACCCTGCTTATACATTCTGATAGCACTTAACTTCATTTGTTTAATTTTGCCCAACTGATAAATGCTAAATGCTTAGTCACCCGATTTAGAAAATGTAATAGATTTTTTTTATTAACTTTTCCATTTTGAGGTTTATAAATTAAATTAACCAAATTCTACATCTGTAAACACTATAAATCTATGAAAATACATCTGTAATTTCAAGCAAACACACAATACCATTTCTGACATTTATTCTTTATTAATTTTAAACATCAATGTCCAACAGGTAATACTGTCTTTATACAGCGTTTTATTTGATACAATAAATGAACATGACCCTGTAAAGGGCCGATAGATGTTTATACACAATTATCTCACTTGAAACCTAGAATAGACAAAAAACAACACAAAACCATGTGACTGACAATAGTATTAGTATGCAGTATTTATATAACAAGTTTTTTTCCATGCAGTATATAAAATATATATACACTGTCAAAAGATATAACTTGACTCGATACAAATAGTATTAGCATCCATTATAACAAAAAATGGTCGCGCTAAAATAGCCAATAAGTCGTCTCATTTAAAAACGGTACTGTCACCGTAAAATCAAATATAAGATAATCCTACGTTTAATTTCTTCAAAGAATCTCACTGACACTGAAAGTTATCTCCGGATTCGAACCCTTCCTCCAGCCAAATGTATATTGTATTTGTATATTTGCATATTTTAATTACTGTAATGTGAAGCAAGGTTGATCTGCCATCTTGGAAAGAAGGAACGAGTCTTGAGCGCGGGACAAACAGTTTACGTGAACCTGGATGACGTCATACGTAAAATCACAATTCTGAAAGATTTTGAGTTAATGAAACTTTAAAAAGACATTTTGTGTAAATTAAAACAGCAACTTTTTTCAACTTACTTGAAAAGTTTCATTTTTACAAACTCATAAATAGGAAAAAGTTCTAAATACTCATAAAAGTTAATTAATATAAACTAATTGTAATTATTTAAGTTAAAACAACTCAGTTCAATTAATTAGTTACAACTTTCTAATTTACAGTGTACTTGAAAAATATGGTAGAATATCTGCATTCAGCTGGCAAAATGTTTACCATCTATTTACCATGTTTAGAGGTCTAAATTCAGTGAAACAGAAAAATAGCCAAATTAACCAACACAATTTGTAAATATTCTCTAAATGTGAAATATTCCCTAAGAGAAATACATTGTGCTGGACTGAAAAAACTATCTTGTAAATATTACTTTATTCATCTTCCCTAATGAATTTCTTCTCTCTCCGGTCATCCCTAAGGCCCTGATGTTGTCGCATTGAAAAGAAGAGTGCTCTCTCCCATTTGAAACACTCTTTATATCTCCCCAGCAGCCTGGCAGACAGACAGTTAATAATTTCTGTAACATTTCTCAATTTTACTGTAGCCTGGCCAATGCAAACACAAAGGACAACTGTGATGATAAAAATGTGGGAAAAGAAGGATCATGGACTTTTTTAAAATCTTTTTTTATTCATCAAGTTTGTCCGGTTTTCCTTTTTATATCATGCCATGAAAAAAGTTGGAACTGAATAAAGAAGGGTGCTTTAGAGAAAAGATCAAGTGTGTAACAATTTAACAGATGGATTGCTGACTAAATGAGCAGCTGATACATGGATAGTATTTATACACCATTGGCAGTTCGCTCCAGAGTGTTAGATTATTCGATATATGGTGGATTTAAAAATATATATATTTCTCAGCACAATAAACAGATACAGGTTCAGGATTTGTGGTACTGATATATATAATTTTTGGTTTTCTCAACAACATGCGATGTCATCAATGTCATCAATGCAAAATGCTAATAAATTTAGACTGTATAATGATCCAAAATGAACGTTAATTAATTTAGACAGCGACTCATAAACAATCCGTAAAGAACAATCAGTAAAGAACAACTGAGCAAAAATACTACTAATCTTACGGTAAATCTGTAGAACTGCAATAGCGCAACATTCCTATTATCAATCACTGTGTTTTAAAATTCCATAGTTAAGGGTTAGATATGCTGATCCAAAGATTGTGGGTTCAGTTGGGCCACTCTGCTGCTACTGACTTGCCCCTGAGCAAGTCCTTTAACCTGTTTACTGGAAATTGCTTTGTATATTTCCAAATGCCAAATATTTAATTATCAGTTGCATTGTATAGAAACTAGGGAAAAGTTGTAAATTGCTATATACAGGTGCTGGTCATATAATTAGAATATCTTTAAAAAGTTTTTATTTACCTAATTCAAATTAAAATGTGAAACTCGTTTAATGTATACATTTATTCCACACAGACTGATATTTCAAGTGTATATTTCTTTTAATATCAATGATTAAAACTGACAACTAATGAAAACGCCAAATTTGAATATTGTAATAAGGTTCAGTGTTGAAATCACCTGTTGCCACACTTTCATCAGATAATTAACACCTGAAACGGCACTTAAATGGTCTCTCAGTTCTGTAGACTCCACAATCATGGAGAAGACTGCTAATTGGACAGTTGTGCAAAAGACGATCATTGATGCACAAGCAGGGCAAGACACAAAAGGCCATTGCAAAAGAGGTACCACTATGCACAGATGTATGCAAGACAGTTACAGTTACGCAGACGCGCTTATCCAGAGCGACTTACATTTGGTCTCTTTTTTTTACAAGTGAGCAATTATGACTTAAGGGCCTTGCCCAAGGGCCCATAGTGGTTGCTTGGTGGAAGTGGGACTCGAACTCTGGTCTTTCTGGTATTAGTCCAACACCTTAACCTATAGGCTACCACTTCCCACATGGGTTACAGCTGCCGCATTCCTTGTGTCAAGCCACTCTTAAGCATCAGAAGTCTCTCACTTGGGCTAAAGACAAAAAGATAAAAAGCGATCATAAGTTATGTTCTCTGATGAAAGTAAATTTTGCACTTACTCTGGAAATCAGGGTCCCAGTGTCTGGAGGAAGAGAGGAGAGGCACAGAATTTCCACAGTCAGTAATTCTTTGGGTTGCTAAGTCGTCTGCTGGTGTTGGTCCACTGTAATTTCTGAGGTAGAATGTAATTTTTTCAATGTACAAAGGTTGAGAAAGTTTATTGTGTACAGTAAATGAAACAGGTTTCCTAGTACAATGAAATTCTTACTTTGCTATCCTCACTAAATGCCAAATGTGGAGTGTGTTAATATTTGGTTATGGTTAGGGCTATGGTTACCCAAAGCTAAAAAAAAGTAAGAATAATGAAAGTAAAAAATAAAGGGCATAAATAAGAGTAAAAGTCAAATAAATAAATAAATGTGCAAGTGGTAGACTGTAGTGCAAAAAGTCAGTGTGCAAGGTTGCAGTCTGATACAGAATGAATCAGCTGTTGAGGTGTCTGATGGCAGATGGAAAGAAACAGTTCACCAACTGTGTGGTATTAAGTGTTCAGGTGAGATCCTGGCTGATGTGGACCCCCAGATATTTATAACTGCTCACCCTCTCCATCTCCTGTCCTCGGATAAGCAGTGGCTGATGAGGGCTCCTCTCCTTCCTCATGTACACTATCATTGTCTTGGTCTTGTCTGTGTTGAGGGTAAGATTGTTGTCTTTACAGCATGTAACCTCCCTCCTGTAAGGTGCTTCGTCCCTGCCAGTGATGCGTCCTATCACGGCGGTGCCATCTGTCACCGGGGAAGCCTTGCAGTTGTGGGTGAACAGGGTGTACAGGATGGGACTGAGAACACAGCCCTGTGGTGTGCTGATGTTTGTGACATACTGTGGCCTCCCAGTCATAAACTCCAAGAGCCGGTCACAGAGCATGTGGTGTAGACTGAGATGAAAATGTTTGTTTGTGAGTTTGTGAGGGATAACTGTATTAAAAGCGGAGCTGTAATCAATAGAGAGCATCGTTGTCTAGGTGTGAGAGTGAAATATGCAAAGCTGCAGCAATAATGTCTGAGGTAGACCTGTTGGACCGGTACGCGTACTGCAGCGGGTCAAGTGTGTCCGTGATGCTGTTCTGAATGTGGCTCAGCACTACTCTCTCAAAGCACTTCATAATGATTGGAGTGAGTGCTACTGGCTTATAGTCATTCAGGCATGGGGGGGGCTCTTCTTGGGGAAGGGTATGATGGTAGTGGTCTTGAGCAGTTCAGCTGCTGACCAACTTTATAGAGGCAGATTTCATTTTCCAACAGGACTTGGCATCTGCACACAGTACCAAAGCTATCAGTACCAGGTATCCCTGTTTTTAATTAGCCATGAAACTTGCCTGACCTTAACTCCAGAGAAAATCTAGGGGGTATTGTGAAGAGGAAGATGTGATATGCCAGACCCAACAATGCAGAAGAGCTGAAGGTCACTATCAGAGCAATCTGGGCTCTCATAACACCTGAGCATTGCCACAGTCTGATCGACTCCATGCCACGCTGCATTGCTGCAGTAATGCAGGCAAAAGGAGACCCTTTTCGAGTGCTGTACAGGCTCATCCTTTTCATGTTCACACTTTTCAGTTGGCTAAGATTTCAAAAATTCCTTTCTTTGTTTGTAGTAATCAAATTTTCTGAGATACTGAACTTGGGGTTTTTAATATATATACTATTATATAATATATAATATGTAATTTTTGTATATATCAGTGTACTGTTACTGATAACCTATTATTGAGTCCGTCGCATTCCCATACAGTTACCAATAAATAATAGTTTTATTTTATATAATTTGCATCTTAACTGCAGTTTGTGCATTCAGGAAAATAGATAATCTAAGATGCACTGATAAACTATAATCGCAAACATCAGTCCTGACACTTGTCCTGTGTAAGACACCATATAACATTTTTATTTAAAAAAAATACATGTAAGTTAATCAAATGTAACTAAACAAACACCAGCTACAGTATAAATTGTATTTATTTATTATACATTATTTTTGATACAACATATAAACCTGGGTATATGCATCACGATTGTGTGTTTGAAGAGAGATTTATGGTATGTTACATTAAATATACGTAATATACACACACATATTATATGATGCACCATGCATCATTTAGTAGCTTCAAATCCTGCTTCTGTGTTTTTCTGAAATAGTTATAATATATCATGCTAACACTATGACACACTATACTATTTATATATATATGGACAATAAAACTAAAACACATACATTTTGCTATAGCTATAAAAAATTACTAGGTTTTCCATACACTTTATATATATATATCTATATATATATATATGCATATTTATACTCGCCACACACACACACGAGTCAAAGAAAAGGAGACGGGATAAAAGAAGCCACATCATATCAGCTACAAATTGAATAAAGGAAAAATATACTGTAGACAAAGGAGTTAAGCAAAAAAAAAAAAAAACATACGAGACAAAAAGCCAAGTGAATAAAAGTACAAAAAACAAGCCGAAAAGAAAAAAACAGAATAGAGGAGGTGAGGAGTGCCAGACCTGAATCTCAATGGGAGGTAAAGGCTGATCATTTATAAAAGGTAAATGCTGTCAGGACGTGGGGCGTTTAAGTAGCGCCCAGCCTCAGGTGTGATTTATGAGCACACTGCGGGGGTTATAAATCATGACGCAGCCACCGCCTCACACTCACACTGCATCACAAAACACACACTGCACAAGCACTGGACACCATGGCAGGAGATGGATAGAAGTGCGCGGAGTGAGTGAAACAGAGACAAAGGGAGAGATGGAAAGTTACTTCAGATGAGGTCTATCAACATGATTGCGTGGTCTAGACAGAATAAATAGGCCTGTCGAACTTCCTCTGTTTCTCTCCATCACAGTCTTGCTGCCTCTTTCTTCCTCTTTTACAGATCTTTGTCTTTTATGCTCTTTCAGCACTATGTGATTTTCACAGTCTGGCAAAGAGACGCCTGATCATTTTTAGCCAGAGGAGCTTCTTCGGGTTATGGTGGAAAATGAGATCTGTCGGTAGCTATTCCTATGCAGTGCCCTTAATTATCTGCATAATTACCCTCTAATAAGCACAGTCTCACAGCATCCATATAAAATTATGTAAAACTCACAGTAATTTCACACTAAATATTAGTCAAATCAAACTGAGGCTAAATACAACCCTCAGTTTAGGGTTGTATTTATTGGATTTTTAAAAAATAAAAAATAGATTTTAAGTTTTATGTAGATTTCCAGAGGCACTGAATCCTTCACAATATATAGATAGAAAGGGTGGTTTAAGTTCATATTTTGCTCAATCTGATTATTTATATTTCATTAAAGCTTTTACAACCAACTGACAGATAAACAGACCAAATTGAATCCTGCACTGATATCTGTATCAATACTGAATTAAATATAATCTAATGTTGCGCAAGGGTAAGTAGTCACAAACACTAAGCCTAACTACAAGTCTAAGCCTAAGTACAACGCTAACAGTAACAACATTTAGGAATTCATGTGTAAATAATAACCAACTTAGTATGTGTAATTGGATGTCAGACTCAGGGCAGAGATTTGGTGGAATGAAACAAATCTTTTTTTTTTAAGCAGAAACTGTAAGGTTTACAGCAGAATTATTAGCACACAAACAATCTTTAGAAATAATACAAACACAGAGAATAATTGAGAATTGTCAATACCAAATATGATGTGGAGAAGCTTGGAGAAAACATGCAAAAAAAAAAGACCCCCTGCCTGGGTATCAAACCTGGGACATTTTTAATACGAGGCGATCATGCTAATTATTATTATTAAACATTAAAATATGAATGTGATATTTGAAATTGTTTTTAGTTTTTTAGTGTCTATAATATATTTTTACCAGTGCTTATATAAAATTATTCTCTAAAGAACCCTTGCAAAACACATCTAATAAAACGCGGCCTGTGTTCCTGAGAGCTGTGTGTTTGCGAGCGTAGGAGTTTGTGCGTCACTGCCAGGTCACTTGTCCCTTGTGATGCAGATGATGGATGCATTGTTGGCATTCTACAAATCTTGCCATGAACGTCCTCTTGTCGGGTGCTTCTTTTTTGCACATAATAGCTCATCTTGGATTAGAGAAATGAACTCTTCCCACCCTTCATGCCCATCATAGTTGGGTCTTTAGGGTGAGCCATTGGATGTAAAGAACAAACAGAAAGCCTTTTGTTTTCTTTGTAGACGTGCTGATCTACTGATCTTCCCCGTGTAAGAGTGATCACGGAGCTGAACAGGCAGTGTACTGTTAATCAGGCCTATTAGAAAGGAGGTCGGAACATTTTGTGAACTATAGTGTGAGGTTTGTAATTACAGTTATGTTTTTTTTCATGGGCTTCTGCTGTGTTTCTACTAGTGATGAACACACCATTATAAGAAAATTGCTCTGAGTTAAGAATTGCAGGATGTTTTTATCATGCCAATGATGATTAAATCCTTTATGATGTTTCAGATTCTCAAGGCCTCGAATCTCTTTCAAAACAGAGCCTGCAGACACTTTGCTATGAATAGTGTATATTGCAATGATATAGTTTCAGCTGTACAGGCCAGTCCTATGTCTCCCACATAAACACACATCTATATTTGACAAGAAGCATTTTCTCTGAGATAATTGCTCTCTGAAGCTGTAATCACTCCCCTCACTACCACTCCTCCAGATGAGCCTTTTAAGTCCTGGAGCAAGGTCAGGCTGCACACGGGGGTCATAGACTCGACTGACCTGTGGCTCTATGGCCTGAGGATACCGAGGTACACTTCTAAGTCGTGTCAAATTGATTTGTACTCAAGTTATTATCTTAGCTAGGAAAATGGATAGTGTTTAATCTAAATGCATAACAGCCAGTAATCTAGACATTCACTTAACATTTGGTACAATCATTTATTCTTTTTAGAAGAAAGCAGATAATAAATGTACAAAATGAAATAGTTCCTCTATGTGTCTATATAGTTTTTCTATTGCTACTAAACCCTCATGCATTAGGATGCAGCGGTGGTAAAGCTGTGAAAAAGTATTAGTCGGGTTGCAAATAGAGATGTAACACAGGATCTGACCTGAATTGCTGCTGATATTTTGATTTCCCCCAGGAGCTCCTCTCTGCCCTGCTACACTGGTTTAGATTCCAGAGAGAGGTCGTTAATGCATGGCCCAGCCACCGGGATCCATATGTATCACCAAACCTCAGCATAGTGAAAATTGCCTCATTTCTCTCCAGAGGAGTAAAAACAAGTGCATTGAAAAATGTCATTCAGGACCCAGCGTAATACATTTGTATTCTTATTTGTACGTGTAAACCAGCATATGTTAGTGCTTATTGGTATTTCCTACACAATTTGCTTTACACAGAATATTACCTCTATAAAAATATAAATTAACTGTATACCGTATAAAGTAATATGATTTAATGTGATATCATTGCCTCTACACTCACATATTTAAAAATAAACTGATAATTTAAAGCATCACATGTTTAAATGTAGGAATGAATAATGGTACATAACACACCCTGGTTTGATCCTGAAAGATTTCAAGATGCTTGATTGTCTGTCTGTCTGTCTGTCTGTCTGTCTGTCTGTCTGTCTGTCTGTCTGTCTGTCTCTTGCATTTAGTAACAAATGTCAGTTGTTATTTTAAAAAAGCTGAGCAGTTCTATATTAATACTTAAAAGAATTTACAACTAAATTGGAAGATGAATGAATGATTTAGCCAATTACTCTTTTACATCATCCCAAAAACATTCAAAACACTTCAAAACATTTTAATGGAAAGTTAAGTGCATTTCACAAAACATTTCATACAATTAGCACCAAACAATTAATTACCTGCAGGAGTAATTTTTTAATTTAACTTAACCAAAATCCTTAATTTATCTAAAAAATAAGTATTTATGTCCTGGATCAAAAATAAAGTGAAAACGCTGGTAGTATTACCTGATGTAAACTATGGTACTGTTTGTATGGCAAAATAAAAACAAGATATTACAACATCATTGCGATAAGAAATATGGGATAAAATACAAATAACACAGTAATTACCCCATAGGTAGATTTTTGGTTTTGCATGCAATACTATATGGTGCGTTGCAGTGCAGTCTCTCTGCGCCTTCATGACGTGACAGGCTGTCCAACCACAGATTCTCAACTACATCACAACAAATATCTTCCCTTGGAATGCAACATGAAATAAAATATGTTTCTTTTTAATATTTGGCAAAAGACATAAATATGCAAACATATCTAGCTATTTAATCTTAATAGAAATCTTCAGATTCATCTTTGCATCCACACAAATCTCAATTGCTAATAAGGCATAAATCCTACTAGCACTGCTGTAAAATCCCTGCAATTAAGAGCAAGATTGTCATCCTTAGCCTTCATATGTATAACTATGCAGCTCAATTCAGAGAACAGGTATGCCTAATTCTTTACTGAGTTTTTGTCAAAAAATGTATCACTAAAAATATTTTGTGCAGTTACAATACTATGAATTAGTGTTGCATCAGCACTAATCTGTTAACATTAAATATGGGATTATTTCCATGCTGCTGAGTCTTATCGTCTTAAGATCAGTTTTTCTGATTTCTGCTTTCTGAAAATTAAAATTTGATGTGAACCTGCTGAGCTTGGATATCCCATCTGTGACATTTGGCACCTGTCTGTTAGTTAGGTGGAGCAGGTGGGGTGGGAGAAAGTGGAAAGAAATAGATCCAGAGACTGACTCACCTTATGTTCTGTCCACTGTGGACAGAAAAAAAGATTGTGTGCTTAGTACAGTAGCAAGCACAACTATTTATTTAGAGGAAAAAGACATTCACACTCACGTGTAATCCAAATAAAAGTTGTAATAAAACTAAACAATTTAAATCTCTAAAATCTAGATCTTTGCTTAAAAAGGCAGTCTATTAAATATCATTTCATCCTTAAACATTTTTTAAACATTAAAAATTTTCACTTATTTAGAGCAATTGATATTTAGTGCCCCAGCCCTGGTCCTTATTTCATTTATTTTTTTGGTAGCACAACCGTTGTTTTTTTTTTGTACTGCAGTATCTAATAGACATCATCAGGACACATGACAAGAGCAGACCAGTCTAGGAATGAGAACTACTGAAGATCGGGTTTCCATCTCTCATCTTTAAAACAAGCAGAAAATGTAATTAATGCTTTTGTTAGGGGATGCACGGAGAAAATAGTGAATTTCCTTTAATGGGAGGTTGTAGCTTAGTGGTTAAGGCATTGGACTGATACCAGAAGGACCGGGGTTCGATCTCCAGCAACCACTTTGGGCCATTGAGCCCTTAGCCATAAATTAATCAATTGTACACAAAGTGATGAAATGTAAGTTGCTTTGGATAAGAGCATCTTCCAAATGCTGTAAATGTAACAAGGAGGCCATTCTAGCCTTTTGTGCTGCAGACCATCCAGGATAATTCTTCAATACCTAAATAAATGGAACATACCCACCTATACCCATTTATTCCCTTATTCAAGATCACAGAGATCTTCCGAAGCCTATCCCAACTATGTAAAAGGATGCCAGTCCATCACACACATTCACACTCACTCCTATGAACAATTTAGAATCACCAATCAATCTGACATGAAAACATGAAGTCTCCACACAGAAACCACCAGTCCTTCTTGTTGTGAGGCAACAATTCGAAAGACTAGGCCACCGCGTTGCTGCAAGAAATGTGAATATTTAAATGTAAAAAATACCTGACAAAAAACAGGCATGACGCAGTGGTGTAATGGTTAGCATGTTTGTCTCAGAGGTTCCAGGTTCCATTTCTTTCAATGATTGCAAGTGGTTTCTCTGGGTTCTCTGTTTAAATTAGGTTGATTGGTGATTCTAAATTGTCCATAGGAGTGTGTGAGTGGTTATCTATGTGTGGCCTTGCAATGGACTGATGATCTGTCTAGCATGTACCCCTGCCTTTCACCCTATGTGAGTTGGGATAGTCTCCAGCAGACTTCTATGACACAGAATTATGAAATAAGCGGCGAGACGATTAAAAGGTCTATGAATGAATGAATGAATGAATAACAAAAAAACAGAGTTCTTACTTCTGTACTGTTTAAGATTTGCTGAAAAAGAATATGATCACATGATATACATTCTAGAAAAAAATATTATTGAATTATATTAAATTAGGAAAAAAAAACTTATTTGGAAAGCTTATGCGGCTCAAACACAAGGCATGTACATGGGAAGTAAATCAATACGACTGCTGGTTGAAACATTACAAAACACAGAGAACAGATTCGATTGATCTTCCTATTGAAAATCTGGCTCTCAAACAATCTTTCAGCTCAATTTTTCTGTGGGTTGAGACGGAGTGCTATTGACTCTTTTTGTTGACCCATTCAAGAGGCATATATGTCTATAGGAAAAAAAATCAAATGAACAATGTTTTTGCATACTTATTATAAAGCATCATTTCAATGTATATTCAGCTAACATCGTCTAATTATCAACAATGTTTTGATAAAGAAAAGGTCAGTTAATCAAATGAATGAACCTCATACCTAAGTTAAATGTAGATTTTTTTTAAATGATAAAGCTTCTCTGTGTAAAGATTATAATTCCCATTCCAATTTAGAATATAATGACTGCCTCTGGAGTAAGAAGGGTTGTAGGAAAGTAGACACTGCCTCTCCCTGGTGTATGAATATGTCAGCTCATTATTAATGACACCCATCACCATCAATAGACTTTGTCTTTTCAGAAGTCAAGGAGCACAGGGAGTCATTTCACCCTGTTACCAGCCTCCAATTCTCCTTCTTTCTTAGCTCCTGATGCTGTGCCTTTAGCTGGCCTTTTAAATGCAGTGCCTGCTCACTGGGAGACATCATCTCCAGTTAAAACAAAGGGCATTCATCAGACCTGTCTGTCCCTCCCCTTACCATTCCTCTAGACTAAATTACACCCCAAGTGCCGGGCTGGAGGTGCTGGAAATAAATGGGCCCTGATATAATGGCTAAAGCCTATGGCTAATAGTCCTAGGAGAGGAAGGAGACAGAGCAAAAATGAAATTATGGCAAAAAAAAACCAGGAGAAAGAGAGAGAGAGAGAGAGAGAGAGAGAGAGAGAGAGAGAGAGAGAGAGAGAGAGAGAGAGAATAAAAAATAACTGTATTAAATATGGTTGTGCTGGAGGGGCATTAAAATGTGTCATTGTTTTAAATGAACACTTCATCTGCCCTCTATACAACTGTCTCTCTTTGCTCCTTCATCCATTTAGTCTATCTTAGCTTGAACCTTTGCACCTCTTCATGGTACAGATGGTTTCCTTTTGTATGAGATAAAACCATGTTAGTTGGAACTGATTAAACAGAGAACAACATCCCCATCTGCCATTTAGCACCATATAAAATTGCTTGGGCAGATGCTGACATCTTTGGATATGATTGGTTCACCTCTGAATAAAGGGAGGATGGGACTGAGTGTTCTCATAGGATTCCAGCTGCCGGAAACATACATGTGTACACACACGGTCACTTCACTTTTGTTTCAGAGCAATCACTGAATGTCCTGACTGGACTTGGGCAGGTGAGTGAGAGTCGCTTTTAATCATGATCAGTCCTTGGCCTAATAATTTCTTATTTGTGAGTGTGTGTGTTGGTGTGCTTGTGTATCCTGCTAATAAAAAAACGTTCCAGGATGATATTAATTCACAGTGAGTGTGAACTTTGTAGCTCAGCTTTAAGTCTACAATCAGGTTAAATGTACTATTTTTTAAAATATTTTGTCAATCAATGACATGGCTTCTGCATTTTTGAGACACATTTAACACATTTATGACACTATTTACAGCATTGGAATTGAATAAACTCATTCATTCATTCATTCATTCATTCATTCATTCATTCATTCATTCATTCATTC
The DNA here is from genome assembly GCA_026260255.1 of Pseudolaguvia tuberculata. NCBI lineage: Eukaryota > Metazoa > Chordata > Actinopteri > Siluriformes > Sisoridae > Pseudolaguvia > Pseudolaguvia tuberculata. The sequence continues at coordinate 4,679,731 of JAOTRA010000002.1, read as the reverse complement.
ATTCATCTTCTATTCCAATTATTCCCTAATTCTGGGCCACGCGATCTATACGCGGAGCCTATCCCAGCACACATAGGGTGAAAGAAAAGGGTACAACCTGGACTGGTTGCCAGTCCAGCAAAGGTGCACAATCACACACACTCCCACTCACTTCTTTGCAATTTATAATCATTAATCATCCTAAAGTAAATGTTTTTGGACTATGGAAGGAAACTGAAGTAGCTAAAGAAAACCCCTGCAAACTATGCACAGAAATACTCCTTTCTCCTGAATTGAACTCAGGACCTTCTTGCTGTGAGGCGACTGTGCTAACCACTACTCCACTATACCACCCTGTGAACACACTTTTTAACAACAAATACATGTAAATCATTCACCAACTCGTATACCTTCTATACCTATTCACTAATTCGGAGTTACAGAAGTTTGCTGAAGCTTATCTCCGCTCCAGCAGAATCCCAAAATGCAGGGGACACCCTGGGCAGGTTGTCAGTCAATCACAGGGCAACAGACACTAACACTCACTCCTATGAGCAATTTAGAATCATCAATCAACCTAACATGCATGTTTGGACTGTGGGATGAAACTGGTGTACCCGGAGTAAATCCATGCGGTGCTAACAATTAAATTACTGTACTGCCCAGATTGTCCTAAAGGGGAAACTGTCAAGTTGCAAAACAAGAAAAAAAAGTGCCCTAAAAACCTGTATCTGGTCAGGTAGAGCTGAGTCACATAATAATTTTATCAAAGTTAAACTACACTGAACACTAGAGTCGCCAGTCCATCACAGGGCCACAAACAAATAAGGAAAAACAACCACACACACACTCAAATATGTGTAATTTTAGAGTCACTAATCAACCTAACGTACATGTTTTTGGACTGTGGAAGGACCCGGGAATCGAACCTGGGACCTTCTTGCTGTGGGGCGACCATGCTAACTAATACACCACTACACAGCTGCTACATTGTGTTATGTTCATATAAAATTAGCTCTTCAGTGCTTTGTAAGCAATGAGTCTCACTTTGTGCAGAGATACTGGCTAAAGGTACATGGACAGTGAAACCTGCCTTATATTTAATGCATTACTCATATATTTGGTGCATTGCTAGTTTATTAGATGTTTATGTATAATTATATCTAAAACAACAGACACCACAGACAGCAACAGCAAACTAAAATAAGTATTATACAAACAAAGGCGCTAAAAAGAAATTACTCTGCAATGTTATTACAAAGGGAGGCATGCTGGAATAGTGGATAGCACAGTCGCCTCATAACAAGAAGGTCCCGGGCCGGAATCTTTCTGTGCGGAGCTTGCATGTTCCCCCCCACGCTTGCGTGGGTTTCCTCCGGGTACTCCGCTTTCCTCCCACAGTCCAAAAACATGCAGATTAAGTTGATTGGGGATTCTAAATTGTATGTAAGGAGTGAATGTGTGAGTGAATGGTTGTTTGTCTATCTGTTGCCCTGGGATGGACTGGCGACCCATCCAGGGTGTACCCCCACCTCTCGCCCTCTATGTGTGCTGGGATAGGTGCAGCAGACCCCTTGACCCCGAATTAGGGAATAAGTGGGTAAGAAGATGAATGAATGAATGAATGAATGTTATTACAAAGAGCTGCAGGGTAGTTTTGCTAAAATTTTTGCCCTTACTGGCATTTCAGTGGATTTTTGAGAATGTTTACTATTATAAATAAAGTAAAGAAAACTACTCTAAAGTTAGAGGTGCAACAATAACTGGTGTTTTTGAATTTTGAAAAACTGAATTTTTTTTAGAAACAATATGAGCTCATTCAGCATTGACATTTCAGCTCATCAGTGGTTTCTTTGACATTATGGCATATTAGTATATTAAAGGAAACAGCCTTAAACAAATGTTCTTTGTTCAGGGTTATTTGTTGAGGACTGACATGAAGTTAGGTAAATTTGCATTTTAATTAAATCTGTAGCTGCAGTAAGAAGGTCGCAGCCGTAGGTGTATTTTTTTCTGCGGGCTGCTCACCTGCACATAAAGCTATGTGATTATTTTCAGCAAAAATATTGTTCTAACTTTGGTGTTCCAACACCCCCAACACATCCCATTACATTAGGCTATATGGCAAGAGAACGATGGTTTTCCTCTTAAAGTAATTCAGATCTCATTTTTGTGTTATGCTAATCTGGGTCTTTAAATGTAGTTTTACCTTTGACCTTTAATTTTAAATTATATTTCAAATCAAACTGTATTTGTCACATACAAAACCATGCACAGCTTGACATCCAGTTAACTACCGTACATCCAATGGAAGGTCATTAGTCATATATCAATAATTAGTGCAAATCTGAAAGAAATTCATTAATTCATTCATCTTCTATACCCACTCATTCTCTAATTTGCTTCAACAGTGGATTGCTGGAGTCTATCCCAGCTCTCTGAAAGGCAAGAACCAGGAATCAAACCTAGGCCTTCTGGCTGCAAGGCAATAGTGCTAACTACTAGTGCTAGTCACTGTGCTGCACTATGAAAGAAATAATAATTTAAACAAAAGTAGAAGTAAATAACAATCTTACTATTACTAAAAATTATTAAGTAATTTAATAAAATGAATATGAGGGCAGCGCTGAGGCGTAGTGGATAGTACAATCGCCTCACAACAAGAAGGTTGAAGGTCCCAGGTTTGAATCCCGGGCCGGGGATCTTTCTGTGTGGAGTTTGCATGTTGCGCTTGTGTGGGTTTCCTCCGTGTACTCCGGTTTCCTCCCACAGTCTAAAAACATGCAGATTAGGTCAATTGGAGTGAATGTGTGTTTGTTTATGTGTTGACCTGAGATGGATTAGTGAACCGTCCTGGGTTTACCTTCGCTTCTCACCCTATGTGAGCTGTCATAGGTGCAGCAGACCCCCGTGACCCTGAATTTTGTGAATAAGCGGGTAAGAAGATGAATGAATGAATGTAAATGTAGTTGTAAGGGTTTGGATTTGTCACGTTATGTTTTTCATGTCTTTTTATGTTTAAGTTTTGTTTATTGTCATGTTTATTTTTGTTTATTTTTGTTGTTCCTGGTTCTTGTGTTTTGTTTGTTTTGCTTTAGCTTAGCTTAGCTAGCTAAGCTAATCTTTGTCTTGTCAATGCTTGTTTTACTTCCTGTGCATCATGTTCTTATGTTTTGTTCATGCTACGTGTCTGTTAACTTTGTAAATAAACTGCACTTGGGTTCTCAAGACTGCTTGCCGTGTCTGGATACAGTAGTACAGTAAGTGGGAAATGGTGTCTTAGTAGTTACGGTGTTTGGCTGATACAATAAAGACCTCCACCAAGCAACTACTGTGGGCCCTTGAGCAAAGCCCCTTAACCCCCAATTGCTCAGTTTTACAATAGAGATCAAATGTAAGTTGCTCTGGATAAGTGCAACTGCCAAATACTGTAACTATGCAGTTTACATATAACATTTACATATTCTGTGAAAAATGTCCTGCTCAGGTAACCAAGAAGCAGGTTCTAAAAAAAGGAGTAGGCACAAGGAAGCCAGGGTACAGTACAGATGCTACATCCAGTTGATCACACCACCCTTTGTAGAGCTTGTCTTGAAATTGATTCAAGTTTTCGTAGTTTGTGTGCTGTCCTCTATTTAATTCATTTGTCTGATAATCAGAATGAGGTTGTTAAGCTGGCACCAGATGTTCAGACCTCAGATTCCATTCCAAAACCTTACATTTAACTGAATGAGCAAATCTCAAAAGCCATAGTCTACTTTATGTGTGAACGGTATATAACAGGAGTAAGAGAAAAAATATTTTTAAAATCCAATGTAATGGACAGGTATCCCAATTTTTTAGTCTTGAACTTTTACACAATCATAATATCTAGAGGAAAAAATCATTCTGAAATGCCCGTACACCTTCCTGGACTGTATGCGACAATAAGTGTGTGTCATGATCTCTGTGAAAGCAGGCAGGGATGAGACCCAACACAGGGAAGTAGCTGCTTCTACAGATGCAATTAGGCTAAATCGGATTAAGCCTATCGTATTGCGTCCAGGCCTGGCCAATGGCCACCTGGGAAAGGGGGATGGGCTTGTCCTAATGGCGATACGGCGATCAGGGAGGAAATCGAACTCAGAAAGAGAGCTTCTAAACACAACCTTGTCTGATCTGGTCTGTTGATTGTGACCGTGTGCAGTCATTCTATAACTATAAACTTCCTTTTATTAACAGGATTTAATTCCCGCTTTTACTCAAGTTGTTGCAGTTTTTTAATTTTTTTGTGAAAATTGTAAAAAAAATTTATACTTTATCATGCTTCTTTCTTATATGCCTCTAGTTTGAGATGGAGAGAAAAACGGGAGGCAGCAGAAAAAATATGATGGGCTATGAAACAGAACTAATAGCTTGCTGAAATGGCCTTTCTTCAATGAGACTTTATCCAGCTGTGACGTCCCACCTAAAGAATACATTGATTTCATGTCTTTTGTTCGTCTGCTTGCACAAATTTCATATCACATCACAATGACAATAGGTTGTGTGCACTGAGCCGAACCCTTATTCATACACAGTACTTTGAGTGAATGTGTATGTGTGTGTGTGTGTGTGTGTGTGTGTGTGTGTGTGTGTGTGTGTGTGTGTGTGTAAGATGCAGTCTGACTCCAACTCCTATTCTCACACACACAGCGCTCATCCTTTTCTGACCCTCAGTGCTGTACTTGGTGGCAGCAGCTGTATTAGGACAGGCTCTGGGAGAAAGAGGCAATCTCAGCCTCTGCCATTGTTTCCTTTCACAGTGACAAATATACCTCTTCCAGCTGTCCAAATGCTGTGTTCCTGTGTGTTTAGAGTTAGCATACACCGTACATTTCGCTCAAACAAACACACAACAATGCAGCAGTTCTCAATGTGTATTTTCCCATTCCAGTTTTTAGCATTTGTTCTCTGTAGCACTGTTGTTCAAGTAAATGCAGAATAGCAAAAATAATTCACTAGACTAACTTTTCCTTTTTCATTGCCAGTGTAGTTGAAGTTTACTGTAATACTGATGCATAATACAGTAAAATAAACATGCTTGACTTACTGTGTTCTGGATAAATTTGACCCATTTTCATTTTATGATATGCAAAAACCCTGCTATCCTATCTGTTGGAAAGGCTTTACGATATCCATAAAGACCTCTATTTTAATGTGAAACAGTGAAATCTGACCTGCTGAGAATATTTCTGGTTTTGTGCATCTATGCATCATATAAAAGTTATGGTTGACAACAAAAAGTTGTCTTTTCGTGCTGAGTCTTTTGACTATAGAATTGAGTGCGAGTATGTATAGTTGTTCGTCTATGTGTGGCCTGCAATGGACTGGACAGGGTGTACCCGGCCTTTCATCCTATGTGTGCTGGGATAGGATCCAACAGACCGCTGTAACTCCAAAATAGGGAATTAGCGGGTTAGAAGATGAAAGAATGAATGAATGAATGAATAATATTTCATTGACCAATGTTTCAATACTTGTTTGTCTGCCTGAACACCAACAGTCTTAATAATTTAAATTATATATTAATGTAAAAAAATACCATATAAAAGGACCCATCCAGGGTGTACCCTTGCCTGTCACCGTATGTGTGTTGGGAAAGACACAGCAGACCCCTGTGACCCCGAATTAGGGAATAAGCCGGCAAGAAGATGAATTAATGAATGAACACCATATAAAAGCTAATGTAAACAATGAGACATTGATTGAGGTGATTAGGTAACATAGGACGGTGCTCTGATTTATTTGCACTTTGTGGGGATGATGGTCTCCCAATGCATGCTGTCACATGTCTGACAGATTGTGCAGTTGGCTTGATATTCATTTTTGCTGACTTTTTCAATTGCTTTTGTTTCCTTGCAGAGCTGGACATAAATTTATAGCTGCTTTTGCCATCAAAGTGATGATGGCAGCGAGTATTACACAATCAGAGGAAGACTAGCATTAGCTCTCAAAGAATAAAATCTTCTTCTTCTTCTCCTTTCGGCTGCTCCCGTTAGGGGTCGCCACAGCGGATCATTCTTCTCCACCCTACCCT
>JAOTRA010000002.1:4508721-4528867 GCA_026260255.1 Pseudolaguvia tuberculata | reverse complement strand
AAAATTCTGTTTATCATAAATGTATTTGAGGTGGCGCACTGTTGCCTCATAACAAGAAGCTCCCAGGTTCGATCCCCTAGCCGGGGATCTTTCTGTGTGTGATCTTTCTGAGTTTTCTTGTTCTCCCCGCGCTTGCATGCGTTTCCTCTGGGTACTCCGGTTTCCTCCCAAAAACATGCAGATTAGAGGTTGATTGGTGATTCTAAATAGGAGTGAATGTGTGTGTGAATGGTTGTTCGTCTATGTTGCCCTGAGATGGACTGGCGACCCGTCCAGGGTGTACCCCTGCCTCTCGCCCTATGTTTACTGGGATAGGCGCCAGCAGACCCCGAATTAGGGAATAAGCGGGTAAGAATGAATAACTGTATTTAAATAATTTACAAATAAGATAATGAAAGTGAAATTGAATAAGATGTTTGAACACTGTGTGTGTGCTTATACATTCTGTCTTCTTTCTGTTATATTATATTAAGAATGCTAAATAAAACCAACAAAATATTCAGGTAGTTGGGTAGCAGGAAGATCTTTAGTGAATGTGGTACAATGAGAAAAATTTGTTGTTATTATAAATGTTAAAGTTTTTCTGTAAACTGAAAAGTCTGCATGATGCAATCTAATTTAGGATGTCTTTTCTGTTCTCTTTACAGCAAGCAATGAGCAAACTGTTATTAAAAATCAGTTTATAAAAGGCCAATATTCCAACCTTGGTGATGAAGGAAGCATCAACTCTTCTCTTCAGCTTGAATCTGGTTGCCAGATAGATGATATCAAGACTGTAAACCCCTCAGTGCAAAAACTCAGTTCACAGAAAGACTCTGGCATTAATGCTCAAATTGCATACCCCCCTTTCTCGTCTTCCGGTAGTAACTACAACATGAATAACTGCAATAGTGATATACAAACTTGTAAGGTTAATTCCAGTGGCCAAGGTTTTCACAGTCTGCCTCGCCATAATAGTCAAATTTGTCAAAAGTTTGGAGCTATTTATACGGGTTCCTCATACTTCTCAGAGTGTGGTTCTACAAGCTCTTTACCCTATCAGGTTTCCATGCAACATGCCAGTCCAGACTTACAGTACAAGTCGGATTTGAGAAAAATCCCCACAGCCAGTTCTGGGTCTGATAAAGTTTGTGGATTCCAGAATCAAAATGTTAATACCGGAACTTCAAGCTGCATTGCTTTGACTGTCCATAATAGCATATCCTCCGACCATGATGGTATGATTTTACAGAATGCCCGAAACAGTTCTGTCCATGCATCACAAAGTATTGACACCGAAGATACCTCCATACACTCCTCTCCAACTTGTCCCTCAGACTACCCTTTCAGTGGTACTGGTACATTATGTTCTGCTAGCTCTTCTAGCTGCCAATCCCAAACCTCCCTTCACACTGGATCCCAAAATGAGATTGGGTCCACACAAAATCCTAGCATTATACCAAGGAATAGTGGTCCCTTTTGTATATGTGAAGACTCTGACATGTCAGAGAGCAGTACTTTTAGCTACAGCACTTTGACCATAAACAATTGGACGCATAAACATGGTTGTGTTGACCAATTGACCTCAAGTTGCTCCTCCCCTACTGCTGGTAATAGTCTGGAACTTTCACCCAATAAAACAGACACCAGTTCTTTGTTTTCTGTTGACATTGAGGAATGCTCTACCTCCATGCAATTGACATCAGATCATAAATCATACAGTCATAACTGCATCAATGAAGCAGGTCACACAAGGCACAATATGCATACGTGTAGAGAGGATCCTGATGATTGTGACAGTTTGCTAAATAATCATTCCCTAACCCGCAGCATTTCCTTCCGGAAAGCCAAAAAGCCCCCACTCCCTCCAAAAAGGACTGACTCATTGCAGCGCAAACCACAGCGAAAACCATGCCACAATAAGAAACTCTTTAAGGAACAGCAGATCTTGTGTCTCCACGAATCACTGAAAAGTTCTAGTTCCTCATACTCTGGCCAGATACCCTTCAGTAGTTTAGAAAACAATTGGAAACTTTGTCCCAGAAGCCAAAGCTCAGTTAGTGTAGCAAGCAGCGGAATGTCAACACCACCTGATGTGTGTCCAACCACACCCACGCACAGTGACAGCAGCAGTCAGTACTCAGAATACAACGATTCATGGGACTTTCACATGGATAATCCCCATTTAGACTCTGAATATGACATTTCCCCTCAAATGAAAAGGCCTGTGCAGAGCAAAGATAATCCAAGAAGCTTCAACAATAATGAAATTCCATTAGCTGCCTGCATAAATTCTGAATTAAATTTCAAGAAGGCTGCATCACCAGACAAAGTCCATTTTGTGACTTCGCCTTCCAGTGGTTATTCAAGTCAGTCTATCACACCAATTGCAGGTACTCCTGTAACAATTTTGAAAGCCAAACCACCCGCAGGAAGACCCAAACCAAAGGTACCAGAGAGAAGATCCTCACTGAGGTCATCAGTTTCCTTTAATTCTTCCCCATTGTTCTCAATTACATCCGATTTGGTTAAGAGCCTACCAACCACTCCACGTCTGCCAAAAACATTACCTGGTTTAGTTACTTCTCAACTCACTTCATCTCCTCCTGCTGTAAGCTCTGATTCTAAAGAAAAGCTAAATTCTTCCCCAGAAATACCAGAACAATGTAAAACATCCATATCATTCCCCTCTGACACTTCTCATCCCACATTAGAAACCTCTTCTCTGATTATGGTTGAAAATAAAATTAGCTCCCCACCCCTTCACCCACCTTCTCCCCTTCTTTCTTCATCAAATGTTTCTCAAGCTGGGTCTGTCTTAAAAGTGGCCAATCCTCCTAATTCTTTGGGTGAAGTAAAGGAACTGGACTTTAATCAACTTTGCAAACTTGCAACACAAAAGAGGTCATTAATTACTGCCCAAGCTCTTCAGAAAGTACAACTCCGACCCATAAAGCTTATAAGATTGGAAAATATTTTTACAGATATCATAACAACAGTTTGTGATCGAGATACTCAAGAACATAATAAGGAGACCACAACAGAACCTGTAGAAACAGAGATTTCCAAGAAGGTTCTTATACCCAACAATGCCAGTCCGTTAGAATGTGATATAAATACAACAGATTTTCAATCAGAGTCCACATCGACTATGCTGGTCTCATCTCCTCATTCTGCTTTAATTGAACCAGTCAGCAAAACTCATTCTAGTGCCAATCTCAAACTTTTATCTGACACAGGACCTTTACGGACTCCTACCCACACTGACTTTCTACAGTCATCGGCTACTTCATGTTCATCTAATGATACACTACAGGATTGCAAGTCTCCGACATTACCTAAAAAGCGTAGTCGCAGTCTTGTCACGCACCAAACTTTTTTGAAGAATCTTGAGGATACTGACTCTGCAATGTCTACAAAGTCAGAAAACATTTTGAGTACGTCTCCTATATACACTCTTATTCAGCGTGAGCTTGAGGTAGAAAGTGATTCTCAAAATTCTACACCTACAAGTCCAAGACGACACTCAGTCAGTAGTGAAGTCTCCTCAGACAGTCTTGCTGAAACTCGGAGCAACTCGACTCTTAGTGGCCAAGACCTTGGACTAAGTGATGAAAAATGCATTACAGATGATAGTTTAAGTAGCAGCTCAGGATCAGTCATCTTGAAAGAGGAGGAAAATGATGAAAATGGTGAGATTCCTAAAAGTCTTTATATGTCAAATCCAGCTAAAAGAATTTTTATGGTATTGACATTTTAAGAACTTTTTAAGTAATGTTGCAATATTATTTATGCATATGTTTTGTTGTTGTTGTTGTTGTTGTTGTTGTACATCCTAGATGCTGTGTTCGATTCTGGAACAGATAGCTCCTCTCCAACATTTAGCAGCAGGGAAAATATTGAGGAAATGATGTCGCCTGCACGTCAACGATCTACTGATGACCTATTTGCAGCCATCCACAGGTATCCAAATATATTTGTTGTGCTTTTCTTTATTTAGAGGGAGGGAGAATCAAAAATTGAGTCAGACAAAGTGTAACAGCTCCATGAAATATATATGAAAAGTAAGTACACCTCTTTTATTTCAGCAAACATTTTAATATATCTTCAATGAACAATGCTATAGAAATGAACCTTGTATTGGAGAAGCTATTGCTCAGCTTGTATAACAGTAAAAATTTACTGTTGCCTGAAAATGACTCTCCCTACTATTGGCAAAATAACTAGCAACAAAAGTGAGTGATAAGGGATAACCGCTATACATCATTTAATCATGCAAAGTCACACGACCAATTCATCGTGTTCATGTGTTTCATAGGACTATTTTGGTGCTTTGAGTCCAATACACTAATACTGACCACTGAATGATCAATATGGCAACAAAAAACTATCAGGGGATTTGAGAAAATGTCTACAAAGATGGGTTAGGCCAGAGGTTTCACAGGGGCCAAAATTCAAAACTGGAACAAAGTCACGGGCCAATCAATTTTATCTCTTCCTTCAGATATAAAATGTTAGGTTTTTTTTATTATGGACCCAAACAACTTTTACTTAAAAACTGAATATGGAAGAAGCAAAGCTTAATATATTAAACGATATATAACATACATATATAAACGATATATAACTTAATATTGCACACATGCAAAATTGAATTTCCAATTAAAAAACACATCAATGGAATTTATTTCTTAAACATTTTATTTGCATCCTTCTGAATTGAATTTTATCAGGAACCCTTTTCCACAGGCTAATAATAAATGTAAAAATAGAATAACAATAACAATTAACTGATAAAACTATATTAAACTTATAATCAATGAACATGTCTGTTAATTGGTCCTGTCGTGATTGATGCAACAAAATACCAACCGAGTATTCTGGGATTTGCACTATTAGTGGTATGGCTTTGTGGGCCAAATATAATTGCAATGTGGGCCAAATTTGACACCTATGGGTTAGGCCATAAGAAGATCCTGAAACTAAGTGACAGTACAGTGGCCAGGTTCATACAGAGGTTTTCAATACAGGTTCCACTCAGAACAGTCCTTGCTAGGGTCAGTCAAAGAAGTTGAGTGCTTGTGATAAGTGCAGAAGTTGGCTTTACAAAACAGTCATAATACTGTCAGCATTGCATTAAAATTTGCAGAAGCAGGATGTCAGCTTAATAGTGCTCAGACCATATGCCACATACTGCACCAAGTTGGTTTGCATGGTCAACATCCCAGAAGAAAGCATTCTGCATGTTTGATGAAGACAAGATTGTGGTGATGCCCTGGTGAGGAGTACCCAGAAAATTGCATTTTGCCTACAGTTAATTATGGTGGTGGTAGCGTCATGATCTGGTGCTGCATGGGTGCTACTAGTACTGGGGTCTGAGGTTAATTGAAATAAATATTGATTTTGGAGTAGAACATGATATCATGACTTAAAAAACTGGGCCAAACTACAATTTTCCAACATGATAACGGCCCCAAACACACAACCAAGATGCCAGCTGCCTCACTGAGAAAGCTGAAGGCGAATGTGATAAAGTGGCCAAGTATGTCTTTAAACCAGCTGTGGGACATCCTCAAGCAGAAGTTGGCAAATCACCATGTGTCTAAGATCAAACAGCTTTGTAATATCATTATGGGGGAGAGGAGGAGGTTCCCAGCAACATGTTCCGCTCTGATGAATTCCAATTCAATTTGCTAGAAAACAATGATGCTCAGACTAAATGGTGAAACTTTAGACATAGATTTAGGGTGGCGCGGTGGCATAGTGGATAACATGATTGTCTCACAACAAGAAGGTCCGTAGTTTGTTACTCGGGCCGGGAGGTTTTCTGTGTGGAGTTTGCATCTTCTCCATGTGCTTGTGTGGGTTTCCTCCCACAGTCCAAAAACACTCTACATTAGGTTGATTGGTCCTTTGATGGACTAGTGACCTGTTCAGGATGTGCCCCTGCCTCTCGCCTTATGTGTCCTGGGACAGGCTCCAACAGAACGCTGTGACCTTGAATTAGGGAATAAGTGGGTTCGAAGATGAATGAATAGACACAGCTTTGACATATTTACTTAAGGTGTACTCACTTTTGTTGCCAGATATTTTAACAATAATCACTGTATATTGGGTTATTTTCAGAGGACCAATATATCCATATTTTATTTCTACAGTATTGTCCTTTGAGATGTACAAAACTTTTTCCTGTTTTTTTTACTATTTATATTACTAGTAATTTCTGAACATTTTGCGGATCTTGCTGTTATTTACTATACTGTCTTCTTTTGTCTTCTTTTATTACACTGACAATTAAATATGTGCATAATCGTATAGTTTTAAGAAGATAGATCAGATAGACTTGGGTTTTATAAAGAGATTTTAGGTAAAACTAATAGCACACAATTATAACAATGTGTTAAGTTTTGATTCTTTTTTTTTTTTAACACAAAAGGTCAAAAAGAAAGGTTTTGGGGCGTTGTGACTTTGAAAAAGATCGTCCATGTACATTACCCATTATCTCACCACCAATCTCGCCCACAAGTTCCAGCACAAGCTTCAATTTGATGCCCCACCAGAGCAGCAATATTCAGCGTAAGCCACACCGTTCCATCACCAACAATGACAGTTTTAAAGCACTGCTCTTGAAGAAGGGCAGCCGCTCCGAACCCGGTTTCCGGATGTCTGCTACAGAGATATTAAAGTGCACCGATCCTCGGCTACAGAGATCCAGTGCAGAGCCCTCATCTCCCTTTTCAGCTCAGTGCCCTTCGCCAGGGAGAAGCAGGAGAGCATACGAACAATGGGCACGCACAGAGGGTGCCTTGCTACATCTTTCACCCTCACTAACACACTCCAAATATGGACGTGCCAGTACACCACCTTGTTCCGCAAGCAGCCGGTATAATTCTCGCAGTCGCATCCCTAGTGGGCCCATGACTATGATATGCGAGAGAGAAGGGGAACACGCAGAGTCAATAGACTGTTGCAACATTCCTTTCCCTTTATCGCTGTCCTCCAATGCCACATTGGATGCCCAAGGCAGCACTTAGATCATTTTATTGGTGGTTTTTAACCAACAACCACAGCAAAATGATTTATAACACATTTAGCTATGATGCACTATATTTGTGCTTGTCACACATTGGCCCACAGTAGCCAAAGAGAAATAGAATAAAGGGGAATCTATGTTCTACAGCTTAATTTAAATTCTTCCAAATAGAAAAAAAAAAAAATTCTGCTTTGCAAAATTATTTTCTAAGTATTAACAATTTATTTTTTCTCCAGTATGTCATCATCTTTCTTTTGCAGGTTAAGAAATGGATAAAGGATACATGGAAAGTATTTTTTTTTTTTTTGGTATGAAAAGAAATAAGGATTTATAGATACAGTTAATGTAAAGGAGGATGTTTAAAAAGATTATATCTCGACCCAATCAATGCATGATAAAATGACACGTTTGGCGGTTCGGTTAAAAAAAAAAAAAAGAATTGATACATTTGGAACGGAACTTGAGAACTGTGATGGTGAAGTAGTTATGGATTGTATATGGAGACATGTATGTAGAGAGTATAGAGAAAATAAGACAGATCTGAAGGTATTTTCATGTTCTAGATTTGCACTACATGTAAAATGATCATTTCTATTGTGCCCATAAATATTTTAGTTTATTAAAAAAGATTATGACAAGGCACACGGTTAGGCACAGAACAAATGCTTTATCTTTTTAACAAAAAACAAACAATACGTTACAAAATACTAAATAAAGGTGCTACAAGCTCAATGGCTCAGAAATGGTGCATACTGAAGGTACTAAAATATAAATATATTGTTAGTTCAAGTACCAGTGAAACTGTTATATTTGAGTTGCTTTAATGATGTTGTATAGTTTGAAAAGCTTGAAGTGCTAAGCAAATTAACCAAATTACACAAGGTAATGTAGTCCCACAACAGCTTATTCATTCATCCAGTCATTCATTTATCTTCTTATTCCCTAATTCACGGTCACAGGGGTCTGCCGGTGCCTATCCCAACACACATAGGGCGAGAGGCGGGGTTACACCCTGGACGGGTTGCCAGTCCATCTATCAGTCCATGATAGAATCACCAATTGACCTAATCTGCATGTTTTTGGACTGTGGGAGGAAACCAGAGTACCCGGAGGAAACCCACACAAGCGCGAGAACATGCAAACTCCGCATAGAAAGATCCCCGGCCCGGGATTCAAACCTGGGACCGTCTTGTTGTGAGGCGACAGTGCTAACCACTACACTACCATGCTGCCTCAAAAGCTCTTTTTTTCCCTTTGGCTGTTCCAGTTAGAGGTTGCCACAGCGGTGCAGATCACATTCGACTTGGCGCAATCCTCCCTAATACATATCCAAAATAATATGAAAGACAATAACACAAGTCAATAAATACAAAAATACATGCAAAAAGGGCAGTGCGGTGGCATAGTGGTTAGCACGAGCGCCTAACAACTAGAAGGACTCGGGTTCGTTCCCCGTGTCTGGAATCTTTTTGTGCGGAGTTTGCATGTTCTCGCCTCGCTTGCGTGGGTTTCCTTTGGGTACTCCATTTTCCGTCCACAGTCCAAAAACATGCAGAATAGGTTGATTGGTGAGTCAAAATTGGCCATAGAAGTGAATGTGTGCGTGAGTCTATTTGTGGCCCTGCAATGGACTGGCAAACTGTCCAGGATGTACCCCTGCCTCTAGCCCTATGTGAGCTGGGATAGGCTACAGCAAACCCACGTGACCACGAAGTAGGAAGAAAGCGGGTAAGAAAATGAATGAATGAATGAATGAATGAAAAAAAAAACCCACTAGCAAATCTGAACAAAAATTTTAAGCCGGATATTAATAATGTAAAGATATGATGAATTAATGAAACTAAATTATCATCACTTCATAAATTAAATAATGCAGGGAAAACACTGTTTTAACTGGACATACTAGTTGTATTTATCTTTGATATCTACTTTATTCTTGTTACATTAACAACTAAAGCATGTATTTGATTTATAAAAGCACTTTAATGAGACAGTTTATTAAGCACAATGAAAGAAATTCCAGACAATAAGTTCCAGTTTGATTTAAGAACAAATCCTAACTGCCCCATCTCCAGATTTGTCACTGTGATTTTTTTTCATATAAAGATTTTGCATTTTGTTTGTGCACTTCAAGACTTTTACACTACAACCTTGTACATGGCAGTTTATCATGCCTGTGTTAGTCTGAAAGTAGGAAAATTAAAATGGTTTGGGTTAAATCAGCTGTTTTGTACTACAATAAAATGTGTTGAGCAATTTGGTGTGAAATTTGATTTGTTTAGAAAATGATCTTATGTTTAACTACATATGAACATGGATTACTTTACATAAAAATATGAAATAATAAATTCAAATTTTATTTGTTAAAAAATATTTTTCACCCTTCAGAAAGCTGGAATCGGCATCCAGACATCCAGCGACTCCGAATTAGGGAAAAGGCAGAAGAAAAGGGTTCACAAGAAATAAATTCTCATTGGTCTAAGAGGTGGTAAATTTTTTACCAATCTTTCTAAATTATCTTTATTAAATAAATGAATAGTAATAGATTATGCATAGTAAGTGGATCTGATAAGAACCAAATTGTTCACTGTAAAATTTGAAAAACAAAAACAAAAAAAAAAGCACTGCCTTTAAATATTGAAATGTTTTGAGTGTATAGTCAGAATGAATGTAGATTTGCTTTTAAGTGCCAAAGATGCACCGTGTAAAATCTCCTTCCTCAAACACAAGGCTAATACATGATGGCCTTTGTACAATTTTACAAGAGAAAAGCCAACTTATTGCCACAGATTTCACCAACATTTTCTTAATGAATATAGCCAGGGAGTAATAGTAATATTGTTCAAATTTGAGAAGAGTGGAAGAGTTTAAGTACCTGGGGTGCAGCGGATGGAGAAGAGTGGCAGGAGTGATTTATGATAGACAAAGTTCAGCAAGAGTGAAAGTTTATAGAACTGTAGTGAGACCAGCGATGTTGTACGGTTTAGAGACAGCGGTGTTGTCAAAAAGACAGGAGGCGGAGCTGGCAGATTTGAAGATGCTGATATTTTCATTGGGTGTGACGAGGATGGACAAGATTAGAAATGGGTTTATTAGAGGGACGGCGCATGTAGGATGTTTTGGAGACAAGGTGAGGGAGGCTAGGTTGAGATGGTTTGGAAATGTGCAGATGAGGGACATGCAGTATATTGGTAGAAGAATGCTGAGGATGGAGGGACCAGGCAGGAGGAAAAGAGGAAGACCAAGGAGGAGACTTATGGGGAGCAGCCGAAAGGAGAAGAATTAAAAAATAAAAAAAATCACAAAAAGTGTAAATCAGTAAAAATACACATTGCACAAAATGAAATTAAAATGTAATTTATTAGAATAACCTATAAGAAAATAGTAGCCAGCGGTAGTAATAATAGCTTAATTAACAACTAATCGGTTGCGTGTTAGTTTACAACCATCCACTGTGCTATGGAAACTACGTTTTTATGATCTAATTTGTAAATTAAATGCAAAAAATTTAATCCATTTATAGTTTAATAATTCAAATCCCTATAAACAAACCCAAAAGTGCCCACTAAGCACCCGGAGTAATCCAACACAACCACAGTGAGAACCCTGTTGTGCATGAAAGGAACCAGCAATTAAAAACATTCAACATTCTTAATTTAAAAAAAAAATAATAAT
Organism: Pseudolaguvia tuberculata; assembly: GCA_026260255.1. Taxonomy (NCBI): domain Eukaryota; kingdom Metazoa; phylum Chordata; class Actinopteri; order Siluriformes; family Sisoridae; genus Pseudolaguvia; species Pseudolaguvia tuberculata. The sequence continues at coordinate 4,518,180 of JAOTRA010000002.1, read as the reverse complement.
ACCACTACCCTGCCATACTGTGTTAGGTTATATAAGCCCTGTTTACAATGCTGGCAAAAAAGAAAAATCAATCCTTCATGTTGTTGTCTGGCAAACATAACATTCTAAATAATACTCTCAGTTGAGGGAGACAAAGTTAGCAGGAAATATTCCAACTTTCCCCCTCAGCTCCCCCTCCCACCAGTCATACTGGGAGTCAGTTTTTGTGATGACAGTGATGTGATCACCCACAGCAAAGCTCAGATCCCCAGGTTGCTGCCCTGTAAATTCATGCATGGCTGTAACAAGCAGAGCACCACCTGATGCCTCACCTGTAGTGTTTTGAGGTAGAGAGAGACAGAAAAAAAGATCAATATTTTGTCTGTTGTCCATTTTTTATTTTAACAAATGTTAAATATAAACTTTGCGATGTCCTTAAACTTCGGAAGGAGCTCCGTGTACATCAAGTAATATACAGTTTTTCCAGACACCTTAAACAGGTTGCTATACTAACTAAACCACACTAGAGGGCAGTGCGTCCTGACGTTTACACTCTCAACTGAAAGTATTAGAAAAGCAAGTTTTTGCTGTACACCAATCATTTGAGTTTTACTAAATAAAAAAAATCATAGCGCAGCAAAATTTAGAACACATTATCTCAATTCTCAGTCTTTCGCCTTACCTGTTGTTTAAACCCATCTTTTCAAATAATACAAAATATGGGAACATAATACAGCTTTTGTTTTGTTTCACACAGCTACTTTCACAGCATTTGGCATACACCCTTATTCAGAGCGACTTACATTTACAGCTTTTAAACGTCTGAGCAATTGAGGGTTAAGGGCCTTGTTTAGGGTCCCAACAGTAGCAAGTTGGTGGTGCTGGGAATGGAACCCTGATCTTTCAATTAACAGGTCATCACCATAAGTACTGCGATACATTAATTCATTCATTCATCTTGTGGGAAGTGGTAACATAATGGTTAAGGTGTTGGACTACTACCAGAAAGACCGGGGCTCGAATCCCACCTCCACCAAGCGACCACTGTGGGCCCTTGAGCAAGGTCCTTAACCCATAATAATTGTAAAAAAGAGACCAAATGTAAGTCGCTCTGGATAAGAGCATCGGCCAAATGCCGAACTGTAACTAACTGTATCTTACCCACTTATTCCCTAATTCAGGGTCACAGGGGTTTTGCTGGAGCCTATGCCAGCACACATAGGGTGAGAAGCAGGGGTACACCTTGGACAGGTTGCCAGTCCATCACAGGACACACAGACGAACAAACACTCAGACACATTCACTCCTATGGGACATTTAAAATCACCAATCAATCTAATGTACATGTTTTTGGACTGTGGGAGGAAACCCACACAAGCGCTGGGAGAACATGCAAACTCTGCAAAGAAATATCCCCGGCCCAGGAATTTAACCTGTGACCTTCTTGTTGTGAGGTGACCATGCTAACCGCAACGCCACCGCGCCGACTACTGCAATACAACTTTCCCCCAAAATATCACTTGATAGACATAGTAAGTACAGTGACCCCAAAACCAAAATAGGCAGTCTGTCCGGCATTAACTGTCTATATTTAGAGTTAAACATTTTCTGGGCTTTTTGTTTTTTTATTCTTGGATAGTTATTCCATTTACCACAAGTGCAAGCTACAACAAGTCATACAGTTTGACAGCAACATAATCCAGAGATTTTTCACATCTGTCAGGTTGCTGTGTCTGGGCAAAGCGAGAGAGACATTTACGTTCTGCAGCTCTTTGCTTGCCCATGCAAAATCCAAATAGTGGCAGCTCATGAAAAGGAGGGGTATTAAGTTATTTCTTATATCTAATTGGAATTAATCAAAAATCGAAGACAAAAGTACACAACAGTAAGGTTCTTTTAAGGGACTATACAATCATTATTCAACTCTACATGCTAGTGTACAGTGGTGTGATTGCTTGATTTTATTATTTGTTGTACTATTTGTTTCCCAAGCTGTAAATCTCCTTTTACATAATCCTTAAATTATTATAAAGCGTACAAAAATGATGCATCTCAGGCCCTTTTTTACAGTGAGACTGTTTGGGGTGTATGAATTACTTTCAGAAGGCCATGTATACTGCATATTTGTAGCCAAACTTTCAGAAACAGACACCTTGAGGATGTCATTGGGGCCAGGTATCCAATAGTGGTGCATGTACTCACAGACCAGCATGACTGAATGCCTAGATGCTCCACAACTCCATACTTCTCCTTGACCACATTTCCAACTAAAAAAATTTCAAAACCATCTTGACCTAGCAATCTAAATCATTAATGCACGCAAGTCCTCAGTCATTCCCACCAGGCCTGAGTCACAGATGAGAAAGTCTTTTGCATTACGTAGAAGATATGGACATTATTGTTTTGTGGCATGCTCCTCTCATAAACCTAATATGTTTTAATAGGAGGTAAAAATAACAAATGAATGACAATTAGATCGAATTCAATTAAACAAGGAAAGAAGGGGAAATGAGTTGAGACTAGGAAATTGATCTAATAATAACAAATAATTGAGGATTACATGTATAAAGAGTTTGCTAAAACAAATTATTATATACATAGTCTAAAAAATAGAGGTTTTTTTTTATTACATGACTAAATATCTACACAACAAGTTTTACGTTAGCATCTTTTCATCTCTATCAATTCTTAAGGCAAAAACTTATAATTAACAGAGATTATGGAATCATATTTTCATAAAACATAACATTTGAATTAAGGCAATTAGGGTGGTGTAGTGGTTAGCACGGTCGACTCACAACTAGAAGGTCCGCCGTGACCCAAAATTAGGGAATAAGCAGGTAAGATGATGAATGAATAAAACTCATTTATAACATATATAAAACATTCTTTACAGTCCATATTTTGTCCATGTTGGGAGTTCAAGGTTGTGATCTTGGTGTTAATGTGGGCACACACTTTTGACTGATAATTATCTTTTTGTGGGAATGGATCTAGAGGGTGCAGACATGAACAGCATGAACAAAAGAGATTGGAAAGCTGCCAGGCCGTGGCTCAGCTCGGTTGCTTTACTCTTATAGTTAGTTGCATGGAGTCTCTTTAAAATGAGAGATGCTTCACATGTGCATTTTTATTTAATCCGGTAATTAAACTTTCAACACTTTATTAGAAACAAATAGATATTATGAGGAACACAAATCATTCCCGATACTATAATAAGGGATTACACTAAAAAAATTGGGCGTCACGAAGCCTTTGAATGATTGACATCTGCCGTTTCTTGTATTGATTTAACACTAAATTACTATAATGTCTTACAGATAATGCGATAACAATAGTGAAAACTCTACTAATATTAATATGATTTATACTGCAGAATGTCTGCCAGATGTCTTCAACGGCCATGTAGAGAAAATATATTTCAATGTAGTTAAAAGAAAATAAAACTGAAGGCTAAAGGTGTTTTTTTCATTACTGATGATGGAAATAATGTGGTTATAATTAGAATAACAGCTAAATATGCAGTTTAGCAGTTATAAATGATTTCAGGCCACTTAAAATGCCCTTATATTTATAAATAGATTAAAGTGAAATTACAAACGATTCAATTGTGAAGACCTCATAAAGTCAAGAATGTAACCCAATAAATAAATATTTAGAAAATTTACAAATATTAAAATGAGCTTTTTTTACATTAGGCAAAAAGGTTTTAATCTAGGCAGTTTGATAAATATTGATATAATTTTATTTCCCAAACTACTAACCCGAACTGGTCAAAAGCACATCTTTAACATGGGTGCAAGAAATTTTGTACCAAACTTAATGATTATATTTTCATGAAAGGAAATTTGTTAGACAGTCTAAAAACTGGTCAATGTTATCTGGTAATACTGAAAGTATTTGTGAGTTTTACCTACCTAAGCTTTTAGAATAACAGCTTGAAAGACTGGGATAGAGAACTGGCTTTGTTTCAGCAAAATAATCTGTGGATAAAGATACACAATATGCTGAACCAAAATGATGGGTTTTGTTCATTAGAAATGATTGATTACTTGAATTAACGAGTCTTACCTTGAGACTTCGGAATAAAGGAAGAAGCTGATCTTTGAACTGGAGGTGCTGGTCTAGCAGGGGTTACCCTCTAAGAATAAAGAAATGAATTAACATTTTGTACGTGATATGACATACACTTACAAGTTCAAAAGGTCAATTACATTTCTAATGACTTTTGTACATTAAAAAAATGTACATTAGGAAATGTGTACTTTCCATCCCAAACAACTCAAAACATCAATCCTAGTCAACTAAGGAATGGACATCCTTTCACAACCTGTTGATATAATGTATTTTTCAGACTATACAGTGCACTTAAAATTCTTACATTTTCCCAAAAATGCGCCTTATAATCTGGTCTATTTATTCAGGATGGATTATTAGAGCATTGAGGCTACCGTAGTCAGGAGTCTTGAGGAGTAATACAGTACTGCTTAAATGCGCCTTAGGTATGAACATTTACCCGTTCATTGAGAACTATTAAACACGATGAATGACTGACATTTTAATCTGAGGTATAACTTGGGACACCTTTTGTATAAAAAAGTACCACTCACCCTTTGACTCATATATTTGTCCTGAAAATCATTGATGTATTTTTCAGTGTAATCATCCAAGGCAGAATACAGGTTGTCTGCTTCTGGAGGTGGCTCCACATCCCCATTGAGAATAGAAGATGCACGAATGTCTTGGGAATAGAACCTTTCAGAAAACAAGCAAAGATTATTTAACAAAGAATCAAATAAATAGTGCACAGTAAAAAGGAAAATTCCAAACAAATATACAATATAGCAATATATTAATGACATACTTCCTGTTAGCATCTTTTCTTTCTATCAGGTAGGAACCAATGAGAGAAACTCCAACATAAAGACCACGTGACTTGCAGTAGGTGTAGACCGCTGCCGTGCTGCGAAATGCCACATCCGCCTCTAAATTCCTGTTAAGTATGCTTAGTGAGACAAGTTTGTGTGTGTGTGTGTGTGTATCATATGCCAAAAAAACAATCACAGGCTATTCTTACTAGTTGAGTAGCTTTGACGTTTTTGGAATTTTTTATGTTTATAAAAGATTTAAATATAGACTTATACTTTAACATAATGCCACACAGACTAGAGGTTGCCACTATTATCCTTATAGAACAGATGAAACCATGTTCTATATATTAAAGATGATAGGTGGGTGGGTTAGGTATAAGATTTGGCTTTTTTTTTTTTGTTGTCACTTTAATGTTACATGCTAATATTAAAATTAAAGACAAGTTGGAATGTAGGATAGTGGAATTTTTTTTCCTCTTGAATATTATTATATAGTATATTGCAGTTAAAAGACCCATACATGAAAGCATCTATTTGTGGTCAAGCAGATAATGTTGACATGCATCTGTTGGTCACATGGTTGGAAATCGTACTATTCTACATTTATTGTAATAAAATCACCCACGGAATTTATGATGTTTTAATAGAATGTTTTTAGGGTTGCTGAAACTATGTAAAGACACAAGTTGTTAAGTATCTAATTATACTACCAGTTCATAATGTGGTAAACTGTGACCTGTCATTATGTGTAATTCTCACAAAAATGTAACACACACTGCTTGCTCATGCTTGCTAAAAGCATAAATCACAGATCATCAATAAGAACTTGTTTTATAAGGCGCCAAAATAAAAAACACAACTGACAGGTATATTCAGCTTCTTTACACAAAGAGACTTGTTTCAAAAATTATTCATTAACCCACCAAACAAGATACAATTTAAAAACACCTACACAATACATACTATGCACGTTAAGTATTATTCATTGATTCATTCATCTAATCAGTTTATTCCCTAATTCGGGGTCATGGGGCTCTGCTGGAGCCTATAACAGCGCAGATAAGGTGAGAGGCCTACTACCCCGGACAGGTCTCTAGTACATCGCAAGGCCTCACACACAAACAGGCGATTTAGAACACATCAATCTAACATACATTTTTGACAGTGAGAGGACATGCAAACTTTGCATACAAAGCCTACCGACAATGGAATCAAACCCAGGACCTATGTGCTGTGAGGCAATTGTGCTAACAATTTATACTGTTAAAAATCTGTTAGTATTTGTGCTGTTAAAAAATACAAATGGCTTTATAACTAATTACAATTAAAAAAGTAAAAGCTCATCGTACATATCATTATATAATCTGTAATCACTTTTTACAGATTAATTATACCCTTGCCTTTGTTAGTACAAGTGCCATAAATACTATTTTTTTAATTAACAATTGAGCCCATCACTATTGAACTTTCTTTAATTAGTACAATTTAATTTAATTTGTGTAACATAATGCTAGTTATTTGTCCATACTTTTTACCGTGCAAACACATTTTTAAAAAGCCTGCATCCTTTAGTCACAACAATCTAAATGAGTCATCATGTATCTATTAACAATCTACAAACCCGATACCAAAAAAGGTGAGACACTGTACAAACTGAAAAAAACAGAATGCAATGATGTGGAAGTTTCAAATGTCTATACATTTTTTTTTTAGAATACAACATGGATGATGTATGTATAAACTGAGAAAATGTATATTTTATAAATTTCCTGGCAACCCATCTCAAAAAAGTTGGGACAAGGCCATGTTTACTACTGTGTGGAATCCCCCCTTTATAAAAGTCTTCAAATGTGTGGTGGACTGAGGAGACAAGTTGTTCCAAGTTTAGGAATGTTGTCCCATTCTTGTCTAATACAGGATTCTAGTTATTCAACTGTCTTAGGTCTTCTTTGTCGTATCTTCCTCTAGGCGTGAAAGATCTGGACTGCAGGATCCTTCTTCTAAACATCTATGATGTAGTAATTTAAGCAGTATGTGGTCTGGCATTGACATTTTGGAAAATGCATGGTCTCCCCTGAAAGGGACGTGGTCTGGATGGGAGCACATGTTCTAGAACATGGATATACCTTTCAACATTGATGCTGCCTTTCCAGATTTGTAAGCTGCCCATCATGCAATCCCATACCCCCAGAGATGCAGGCTTCTGCAATGAGCGCTAATAACTTGGGTTGTCCTTGTCTTTAGTCCGGATGACATGGCATCAAATTTTGATTCGACTGGCTACAGAACAGTTTTCCGCTTTGCCACAGTCCATTTTAAATGAACCTTGCAGCATTGGAGGAATTGGTGATCGTCTGCCAATCTTGACTTCTGAGAGACACTGCCACTCAGAGGCTCTTTTATACCCAATCATGTTGCCAATTGACCTAATAAGTTGCAAATTGATACCTTTAACTTTTCCAGCTTCTTACTGCAACCTGTTCCAACTTTTTTGGAATGTGTAGCTCTCATGAAATCCAAAATGAGGCAATATTTAGCATGATATTTCAAAATATCTTACTTTCAACATATGATATGTCATCTATATTTTATTCTGAATAAAACATTGAAATTTCAAACGTCCACTTCATTGCATTCTGTTTGTATTCACAATTTGTACAGTGTCCCAACTTTTTTGGAATCAGGTTTGTTTGACCGTTAAATTGCTGTCAATATTATGAAAATGTCTGGCATTTACTGGCAGGCAAGGGGATGCCTCCTACCTGCCAAGAGGGCCAACAGCCACAGTGCAATTTCCTCCAAATGTAAGGTTTCCCCCTTTACTGAAAGCTTCCACAGCACGGCGCTGATTCAAAATGATAACAAAATCAGATGCCTAAGGAAGCAAACAGATCAGTATCACAAACAAAACAATTCTTTACATTATATGGCATTAAAATGAAGACTTTTTTCAGTCAACCTGCTAAATTGACAGATAAAGAATGGAATGTTGTAGAAAAGTAGACAAAAAAATTATTATACTTGGCACAAACTTACCTCCAACCCAATCTGAAAGCCTCCACCAAAACCAGCAATGCCAATAGCTGACGGCGCTGACCAACCTTTTACATTGCAAAAACAAATGTTAAAACAATGTTAGTAAATTGTCTTAAGCGTATGTCAACAGCGGTAAAGGGCAAAGCAGTACCCAAGACCTTATTATTTATATATTAATGGCTACATAACAGTATTCAAAAGTACTTTTGTCTTCGTAATCTAACAAGCATGTTTTCAACGGAAAAAACAAGGAAGTCCTGTCTGACTTCATCTGTCAACCTATCCATCACCACTGCAAACAAGAAAGGGCTCATAGCCGATCCTTGATGCAATCCCACCTTCACCTTGATCCAGGCCGACATTCCAACCGCACACTTCACAGCTGTCACGCTGTCCTCATACATGTTCTGCACCACCCTCACATACTTCTCTCCTACACCTGACTTCCTCATACAATACCACAACTCTCGGAACCCTGTCGTACGCTTTCTCCAGATCCACAAACACAATGCAACTCCTTCTGGCCTTCTCTATACTTCAACAACATCCTCAAAGCAAAGATGGCATCTTTGGTACACTTCCTTGGCATGAAACCACAAATGACCACCTGCCTCTTTTACCCCAACTACATGCATGTCATATAAAAATATGTTTACATATTGCATATTTTAGCATGAAACCTGCATATTTATATTGAGAAACTTGTGTTATTTTGAGCAGAATAGAATTCCAATGTGTATTCAAAAGGATTTAAAAGATTATAGTCTTTATTTACACACTAAAAGTCCCTCTAGAAAAAAGTGGACAAACAAAATGAACTTACGCCCATCAGGAAGACGAGCAATTACGATCCCACTTCCCCCTCGAGCAGTGATAAGGAATCCTGCTTTGACAACAGATAAGATTGCCAGTCCTTGCGCTTTTGCAATCACGTGGGCTAAATTGGAGAGAAAGGGGAAAAAACATTGAGATATAATATGCAAGAGATAATGTAAGTAATAACATTTAAGCTATAAGCAATAATAACCATTTAACAGATTTCTAGATCACATTTTTCTTTATCATTTAGCCAATTGCTTAACCACCAAGCTACCACATTCCCTTAATTTACACTTGCAACTACAATTGTATAGCAAGATTCAAGCCAATAACAATCAAGTGAATTTATCCAAATTTTTATTTGTATATTACTTTTAACAAGGGTCATTAAATAATTTGCATTAAAGAAACAAAAAATAGAAAATATAAACCACAGCATAATACACATTAACCTGCCAGTGTCACAGCTGTACAGATAATGTGACACTGGCAGTATGTGACATGATTAACAGTAGAATGGCATTAAAACATAACCAACATGATTAACAGTCATTAGCCATATTACCAGGTCAAATATCTGACAATAGAAATTGACATATTTAATCAGTGTGTAAAGAGGGCGGCGCGGTGGTGTAGTGGTTAGCACGCTCGCCTCACAACAAGAAGGACCCGGGTTCGATTCCCGGGTCTTTCTGTGTGGAGTTTGCATGTTCTCCCTGCGCTTGCGTGGGTTTCCCCCGGTTACTCCGGTTTC
>JAOTRA010000002.1:4482978-4495314 GCA_026260255.1 Pseudolaguvia tuberculata | reverse complement strand
GAGATGGACTGGCAACCTGTCCAGGGTGTACCCCCGCCTCTCGCCCTATGTGTGCTGGGATAGGCACCAGCAGACCCACGTGACACCGAATTAGGGAATAAGTGGGTAAGATGATGAATGAATGAATGAATGAATGAATGAATGAATGAATGAACACGGCTTAATTAAACCAAAGTGAGTTTACAAATGACTATCTGCAGTGCCATGTCATATTTATATCCTTTATAATTTATAGAAGCACCATGGTGGCTTAGTGGATAGCACTGTTGACTTACAGACGTTTGCAAAGTTACAAAGCTCTCTGGTTTCCTCCAACAGTCTAAAAACATGTACCATATTTTCCAACAATAAGACGCACTTTTTCTCAAAAACGTATAATCCGGTGCACCATATATATTATTTTTAATCTAATTTTCTCTCTCTCTCTCTCTCTCTCTCTCTCTCTCTCTCTCTCTCTCTCTCTCTCTCTCTCTCTCTCAATGCCAAGATTAGTCCTAGGTTTAGTTCTGGGTCAGTCCAACTGGTTCAGTCCTGGGATCAGTCCTGGCTTAGTTCTCTTGCAGTCTGTATGTATAGTTGTCTGCATCACTTCTCAACACTTCTACACCACTGCCTAATGCCCCTTATAATCGGTGCGCTTTATGTATGAAAATGCATAAAGCGCAATATATATATATATATTTTATGATTATCACAATCAGTGGCTTTTCACACAAGTTATTCATTCATTCATTCATTCATTCATTCATCTTCTATACCCATTTATTTCCTAGTTTGGGTCACAGGGTTTTACTGGAGTTTATCGCAGTTCTCTGAAAGGGAGAGGTATAGCCGCAGTTTGTCAGTCCATCACAGGGTTTAGTTTAGATTTAGAATCACAACCTAACATATATAGCCACATATGAATAAGGCCTGAAACCTGTTGGGCCCCTGAACATGGCCCTTAACCTCAAAGAAGGTCAATTGAAAGCCTTAATAATCTTTGATAATTGCAGGACATGTTACTGGATTGTGTTTAATACATTGTGTTGCAGATGAAAACAAGATTGAGCTGGAGATCAATTCAGATGTCAATACTGATGTTCAAAAACTTATCCCAGACATTGAAAACTACCAAAACAAGCTACAAATTCTAATTGATGATATCCTTGATAAAAAGGTGTCCAAAACCGATATGAAACTAAGACATATTGTTTTAAAAGGAATAGAAGTAAGTATTTTAAACATTTTAAAAAGTATGTTGATAAATTATTTTTTTAATGAGATTTAGAGATGAATTTAACAAACAGCGGTACCCAACCTTTTTATCACCAGGGGTCAATCAATGCTTGACAATTTTACTGCGGCCTGGAGAAGGGGGGGGGGTAGTATGTGTATTGTTTATATTGTAAATATGTAATAATAAACGTGAATCCACTGTGACTAGTACGCAAATTATTACCAGCTTTCTCATAACTTTGCACCAACATATAACATAACATGAATATAAAGTATAACATAAACGTAAATAAAAACTCCAGTAACAAGACTTTATTGCGTCATTAAAGATCCGGTCCACGCATATAAAAATGGAAATAATTAAGGATTTTTTGTGTGGCCCAGTACCAATTGATCGGGGTTGGGGACCACTGATTTAAAACATAGGCATGTGTGATCTTTTTTTATTTGTAAACTGTATAATGATTTCTATATGTGGACTTACAATGCTTCCTTTTTCAATGAATTTTCTTAATTTCAGGCAAGTAACATTTGGCTTGACAAATTTGGAGCAGAAATTCCATATGTAAACAAGCTAAGAAGCAAGAGATATATTCCAGCACTCACTCTACCCTCTTTACCAGAGAAATTATATTTCAATACGTGAGTCATTTATCGATTTGTAACATAAAGTCAGACTATATCCATATATTAAAACATACTGTATAGTAATAAATAACTACCATACATTTAAAAGTATATTTTTTTATTTTGCTTCTTTTAGTAAAGCGCTTTTCCGATATCAATTCAACAAAGGCAAAATATTCTTCTTAGTTCCTCTACCTCTTGGTGGGAGATCCTCTGCAGAGTTATACATCCCCTCTGAGTTGACAATTCCTGCCATTAATGTGCCATTACTTGGGTTGAATGTGCCAGAAGCAAATTACAAAATTCCCTCCTTCACAGTACCCCTCAACTTGGATATCTCATTGCCCTTGATTGGCATAGGAGAGGTTTCGGCCAAAGTAAACAGCAACTTCTATGATTGGGAAGGTTTACTTCAAGGAGGGAATTACACAGATGATGTTCCTAGCTACATTGCAAAATACAAAGTTGTAGCAAACAGTCCTGTGACACCTCTTTCCTATAAAGTTGAAGGTATCATCTCAAATAATGAATTAATCTTTATTAGTAGAACAATCACTAACCAAGCAATTTACAAACATCTAGTCATAATTGTTCTTGTTTTCTTCATTAAGGTATAGCTCTGGTTTCTGGAACAGTTGATGATACATTCAAGGTACATGTAAATGGCTCCTTAAACCACAGTTTTCTTGATGCCAGCTACAGTGTACTTGAAAGCATAAATGCCCTCCAGTACAGGGAAATCTGCAAACTTCAAGCAACTAGCCCATTTGGCTTAGAAACCTCTCTCTATTATTCTGCACAGACATTTGCCAAATACAATGAGATTGTTGTAGATGGAAACATGGATGGAGTCTTTAAAATAGGTCCCCTCTATGCCAACACTACATATACCCAATCGTACACCATAAATGTCTTGAAACAGGAAGGAAAAGGAGAATCTGTATTGAAATTGGACTCCTCAGTCATTCAGGGTCAAACTGTGACTAAGGGTGAATATCGCAATAAAGAGTTATCCATTGTGTCCACAACAAATGCACAACAGGACACTTTGAAGAATATAGCTGAAGTAAAGTACAAAGATGGTAAATTATCTTTGAAATCAGATGGCTCTGTTACAGCATTGGACAAAACACTTCACATTCAGACTGACCTACAAATGACAAACAAAGATGCCAGTTTCAAAATTGAGACCAATGCAAATGATGCAGCATATCGAGCCTACTATTTTCTCATGGGCTCTCTAAATAGCAATGGTCTTGAAGTCAACTTGGATGGATCTCTGAACTCTGACAATACCCATGGAACTCACAAAGGCACACTAATTTTAGGAGTGAATGGCTTGGCAGCAAGTTCTACAACAATCCTTCAGTGTGGCTTGCTGACATTTAAGAATGTTATGAATACTGGTTTTGATGGAACCCAGGCAGCCTCCATGTCACTTGAGACTAAAGCATTAGGTCTAGACAATGCAGTTGAGTTCAATGCAATGGGCAAATTGTCTAACACGGAGTTATCGTTTAATAGCGTTTTTAAAGGCAATGCTTTTGAGGCTGATGCAAGGAACACAATAAATTTGGTTCTGAATGGGCAAGGCCTGACTGTAACCAACTCTATGACAGGCAACTTACAAAAAATGAAGACTGAAAGCACTCATTCCCTGACAATAACTTTATGGACTCTGGCATTACGTTCCAAAGCAGACAGTTTAATCTGTGATGGTGCATCATACAATCATGATTTGGATGTTTACATGAGGCCTTTTTTTACTTCTCTGAATACAAATTATAAAGTTCAGATATTTGATGTTACCCTAACCAATCACGGCATTCTGAAAATGGAACCATTCAAGTTAGAGGCAACCAAAAGCATTATTGGAACATACAAGGAGGATACCATTAAGGCCACTTGTGAAATCATGTATTCAGACTTGAGTGGTTCAATAAAATGTGACACAACTGGAGAGGTTCTGGAAACCAAAGTCAGACAGAATGTTGAACTGGAATTTGCTGGATTGTCTTCTGCTTTTAAAAGTGAGACCTATTTAAATTCTAACGCTTTGCACCTAGACAATGTCATCCGTGCAGCGGCACAGCCATTTAGCTTGACTGTTGATAAAATTATGAACATGGATGGTTCATTCAATTGGTATGGAAAGCACACAGGAAAAATCTACAGCAAGTTCCTCTTTAAAGCAGAACCTTTTGCTATGGCTAAGTCCCATGACTGGAGAGCTTCATCGACACACATATTACCAAATGGAAATTCAGCAGAAAGTAATTTTGAAAACAAATTTAATGGATTGTTGATACCCAATGAGCAATCTATTTTTTGGAAATTCAAGTCTAAGTTAAATAACCATGCGTACAATCAAGATGTCAGTATTTACAACAAAGAAACCGATATGGGAATTGAGCTATCTAGTGTGTTTCACACAGATCTTTCACACAGAGTATCAAGTGACAATTCATTGGAAACCCAGGAATATAGCATATCTGGTTTCGTTAAATATGACAAAAACAGTGATTGTCACATAATTGATTTGCCCTTTATAGAGAGCATTCCTGTTGCATTGGAGAGCATAAAAACCAATATTGTGAATATTCTGGAGTCCTTTCAGCAATACCTTAATGGATTGGATATCAATGATTTGGTCAGACAGTTTAGAGAATCTCTGGAAAAAGTTCCAAAAAATGTTCAATACTTCATAGAAGAACTTGACCTAGAGAAGAAATTAAATAATGCCAAAAACAAGGTGATATTTTTAGCACAAGATTATGCTGTTACAATGGATGAGATTGAAGCAGTGATGGAGAAGCTTAAGGTTGCTTTAGAAAAAACTATAGTTGATTTTGCTATTCAAATAGGACATATTAAGACCACGGTAAAAGAAATTATTGAAAGTGGATCATGGACAAAAATTTTGGAAACAATTGCCAAAGAAATCAAAAACTTTGATAACAAATATAACATTACCAGTACAATCCTTATTGTCATTAATGCCTTTGAGGATGTAATTGGTCAGATCGACTTTCAGAAGTTGCAGGACAACAGTATGACTTGGTTAAGAAACCTGGATGCTAAATATGATGTTAGAGCAAAACTTCAAACAAAATTGAGTGATCTTAAGCATGCAATAGAGGCCTTTGACATTATGGAGCTTGTACAAGATGCAATAAGCTATATAAGATCATCTGATCTGGAGCAGTATTTGAGTCAGCTCTCTGATCATATCCCATCTGATGACATTGAACAAGTGATAGATTCCATAAAGGATGTCATTCTTAACTGGATTGATGAATATGAAGTAATGGAAAAAATCAATCATGTTTACTCAAAAATAGGTAAGCTGTTTAAGAGATATGAAATTGAAAAAAAGATGGAAATCTTTATAGAACAAGTCACCATTCTTCTTCAGCAGTACAAAATTGACAAGACAGTTGAGACAATAGTAGAGACTTTGAAATCTATTCCATTTGAATATGTTTTAGACAATATCATGGAACTACTTAATGCAGTAGTAAGTAAATTAAAATTAGTTGACATTAAGAAAAACATGGATGAATTAATGAATTACATCCAAGTAACTATAAGGAATCTCCAAAATTTTGATTACAATGAATTTGTCAATGATGCCAACGAGAATATCGGTAAATTCATAAATTATATCAACAAACAAATAATGCTTCATGAAATCCCACAGAAAATAGAAGCATCCAGGGACTTTCTAAGAGAGATGCATCGCTCCATGGTCATGTATTTGGAGCAATTGAAAAACACCAAGATAGCTGAGCTTTATAGGATGATAAGGAGTATAATAGACAGAACAGCTTACAAAGATATTAAACTGAAGATCCTGGACACCCTTGAAGATATGAGAGCTAGAATACATGATATGGACATAAGAGAGGAAATCCTTGTTTATTTGGAGAGAGCAAGTGAATCGTACAACAATGTGCTTGGTTACATCTCATCACAATTCCACAATTTAATTGAGCTTATACGCAAAGTATATGGTGATCGAGAGGTTCTTACTCAGATTCAACAAGCTGTGGAAAAATCTCTACGATTTTTCAAAATGGCTAAAATTGAATGGCTGGAATTTACAGTTCCATTTACTACGTTTCATGTTCCTAGTTTTAGCATAAGTCTGCATAGGCTTCAAGATGTGAACATCCCAACTGAGATAAAAATACCTGAGTTCATGATTATGGATTATATTTATGTTGCACCTATTTCCATTAACTTTGAAGAAATAAAAAACAAGATCATTGAATACATTGACCAACTCAAAGAGTTTCAAATTCCAGAGCTGGATCCTGAGGCAACATTTGGAGATTTAAGGGCACTTTATTGGTATTACCTGCCTGATTTCACCTTTCCAGAGATACGGCTTGTCGATGTACAGTTTCCAGAAATTCATATACCAAAATTAAATATGGATCATTTTGAAATTACCATGTTGCCAATTCCTGAACTCAAGCTGCCTCATTTCACGCTAGAACCATGTGTACCTGCCTTTGGAAAGCTATATGGAGAATTCAAATTCAAGTCCCCAAACTACACAGTAATCACGGAGACAGCAATTCAGAATACAACAACTAAAAACTCAGAGCCACAGTTCAAAGCTACTCTGACATCAAAAGGAGATTCACCTCTGAATGTTCTTGGCTACTCTTTGGATGCAATGCTTCAAATTGAAGCCCCCAACATGAAGAAACTGGTGATAACTGAAACAATTAAAGCCAGGCACATGGCTTTTACTATCAATCATGAAGGATCACTTATTTTCAGTGGCAATTTAGCCCAGGTAACCACAAATACAGATGCTAAGGACACTGCTGAAATATACAACGCTAACTTAAAAAACGATTTAGAAGTCAATTTAAAGAATGGAATTACCATGACTATGGACACAACCTACAACCATGACCTAAACATTCCGTCTATGGATATTTCAAGTCAGGCCACAATTACCAAAACTGTTGAGGCTAAACTTGAATCTGGAACAATATCTTTAAATTGCAGAAATGTGGGAAATGGTAAATGGTCAGTCAAGGATTACGCTGATGAAGGCATCCATAAGAGCAATGTAGAATTTAGAATCAGTGCAGGTACTGCAAAACTAACCTTTGATGGCGAGACAAACAGCAACATCCTTAAAGCAAAACAATCAGTCAATGCTGAATCGGTTATCCTGAGTCATATTATTGTCGATGTTGGTGCTGAGACTGAGACTCCCTTCATGAAGACAAGTGTGATGAAACTGACAGGAAAAGTTAAAATGGAAGATCTTAAAATTGAACTTACCACATCACACGTTGCAGAACTTACTGGAAAAGTCAGTGGCACCCTATTGAATTCTTGTGAATTTTTGGCCCAGCCATTTGAGATCAATCTTGACTGTAAAAATAAGGCAAATTCAAAACTAGTCTTGCCACTTAAACTAACAGGAAAGTTTGATCTCCAGAAAGACTATAAGATGATTTTAAATAATCAAAAACAGCACTTGAGTTGTGTCAGTCTAACTCGATTTAACCAATATAAATATAACCTAAAATTTACTTTAGAAAACAATGAAAATGATGCAGGGCTCTACATATCATTGGATGGTGAGGCTAATCTTGACTTTTTGACCATTCCACTAACTATTCCAGAGATGGAATTATCATACTTTGAAACTAAAACACCCATGATCAAAGAGTTTTCTTTATGGGATAATTTTGGTCTAAAAGACCTACTAGCCACACCTCGGCAATCATTTAATATTGACTTTAATCTCCAGTATAAAAAAAACAAGGACACTCACACTTTTAACCTTGATCTTAAACCCATCTATGAATTTATTAAAGAAAATGCTCAAATCTTAGAAGTGCACTTTGAGACTGGACGGGACAAAATGTTCAAAGCGTTAACAAATTCTTATAACCAAGCCAAGACCCAGTTTGAAAAATTCAATATCGACACATCCATACAACCCCCAAGGTATTTCACTGTACCTGGATATACTGTACCACTGTTAAATATTGAAGTTTCAACTTTTAGAGCAGAGCTACCTGCAGTCGGCTATTTTATCCCCAAAAAGCTTAGCACAGCTAGTTTTGAAGTTCCTATGATGAGTTTTTCAGTACCCTCATATACATTTATACTTCCTTCTTTAGAATTGCCAGTTTTACATGTGCCTGCAACCCTCAGAGAGCTGACACTACCAACATTTACACTTCCAGAAATGCAGAACAAAATCATGATCCCTGCATTAGGAAATCTGACCTATGACTTCTCATTCAAGTCCCCGGTAATTACTGTGAATTCAAATGGTGGTCTCTACAACCAATCAGACATAGTGCTTAAATATGGATCATCTTCTTCCTCTATTTTTGAGTTCCTGAAAGGCAAACTGGATGGCACAACCAGTATCACTAGGAAGAGATGTCTGAAAGTGGCTACAACTCTGTCAATAGAACACAAATATGCAGCATATAATCATGACAGCACTGTCAGTGTCACCAAGAGGAGCGTTGAGTCTTCTCTAGCAAATGTTCTTAAAATCAACCTGCCTGTTTTCACCATGGAATTAAATCATCAACTTCGTGGAAACAGCAAGACCAAGCCTAATCTTTCTTCAAACATGAAGGCTGAATATACCTACAACCTCCCAGAATTAAAAAGTGAAGGGAAAGGAAACATCCTACATGATCTTGTACTTGATGCATTTTCATATTCTTTCTCTGTAGAGAGTTCTTTGAGAGGAAAGACAGATGGAACAATAATGGAAAAGGGACATTTTTCAGAATCTTTCGACAACAATGCAATAATATACCTAAATTTCTATGGCCTACGTGTTACCGCAAAAACAGTTTTAAGCTCCGATCTTGATTACAAGAAATCTAAAATCTGGAATTTGGACTTAACTGAGAATCTTGAACTCGAAGCTTCTCTTAGACGCATTTATGCCACTTTGAATTATACAAATAAAAATGAGATGAATGTTGGCTACTTTTCAACTAGTGGACGACATTCAGCAAAGGGAACTTTTGAGTTTGTTCCACTGAAAACTCTTTCTGCTGGTCTAACAGTTGATGTATCCCAGCCATCTAATCTTGGGCCTGCGAATTTAATAGAGAATCTAGAGCTAGTTGTCACCTCAGATAAGCAGAAATTCATTTGGAGCTGCACAAAACAACTAGCAACAGTGAAACATGCCATAGATGTCCAGCTGTCCAATGATGAAACTGAAATACGCATGGAGTTTGCAGAATCTTTTGAAGGTCATCTTGTATTTTTAAAGTCTATTAAACTACCTGTCTATCAGAAAAGTATATGGGATGTAATGAAGTTCGATGAGACCACCAGTCCGGAAAAATTACAATTCCTTAATTTCACAACTCATGTGGTATATACCAAGAGTTTGGATGGAACAGTGTTTTCTCTGCCCATAAAAGTATTTGAAAATGGAGTTGGTTTTAGTTTTCCCAAAACCACGCTACCACTACCAGACTGGGTGAAATGGATTCCAGCGATGTTAAAAAAAATAGATCAGCGAATTGAAAATGCGGACATGAATGATTCTGTTTCTATCCCACCTGTTATCACTGTTCCAACATTCAAAGTGCCTTTTACGACTCTCCAAGTGCCATCCTTTACCCTAGATATGCACAACTTGAAAATTGCAGATTCTGTCAGTTTGGATGCTTTTGATATAACTTTGCCAGGAGTGTCTAAGATCAAGGTTCCCAGCCTTAAAATTGATACAAAATACATGAAGGACAAAATGGCATATATACTTTTACAGATACCTGAATATGAAGTCACTATCCCATCATTTACCCTGCCCAAATCGATTACTATTGGTGAATATACAATCAGCTTGGATGATCCCATTAAAGCAATATGTAATTTTGAGATGCCATCTATAACAATTCCAGAACAGAAGATTGAGATTCCCGAGATATCACTCAACATACCTGTTGATTTATTTATTCCATCATTTGGTGCGCTCTCTACTTCTGTGAAAATTTCTTCTCCAATTTATAACAATACATGGACTGAAAAATTGCAGAACAATTCGCCAGGCATTGTCTACACACTGAAATCCTCATGCACATCCACCATGCCATTCTTGGGATATGATCTGGAAGGTAATGATTTGATTCAAATATCTAAGTCCATTTTTACTGATATTCCAATTATACTAAATAATATCCCTCTCATTTGTTATTTAGCTGTTACTAGTGTTTTATTGGATAATGGAGCTCTGAGTGTAGATGGAAAATGCACCTTTTCCCACAATGATTTGAAGATGAACTTGAAGCATGATCTTCAACAATATCTGAGGTACTGTAATAGAGCAAACCTATAAAACGAATGATGCTTTTTTTAGTAGCTGCTATAGTTCTTGTTTTTAATTTATTAAAGAAGTTGTGCAATTTTTCCATGCAGAATTAAACGTGAGGCTCCTTCTGTATCAAGGTATCTGTTTTGTATTTTATTAGACTTTATTGTTTGTTGTCTGTATGTATTACAGCTTACTTCTCAAATGATGCTATAATCGGTATACAAAATCCAAATTATGAAATGATAATTGTGTTTCACAGGCCCACAAAACACACACTGGACATTGATGTTATTAGTCAAACCTTTGCTGATGTGAAATTTCGCTATGCCTCCCACAATAATGGGGTCACATCTTCAGTATCCCACCCAGACGGTTTTGTTGGATTTCAGTTAACAAGGAGGACACCATCACAGTACAATGCAAAAGTCTTTACCAGATCAATGGTAAGAAAGTTCTTTTATTTACATACTAAAGGGATAATGAATAGAACTATAACTTACAATTTTGAAAGTATTATTTGTCTAAAATAAATTTTGGGGTTTTTTCATGCAGTCCTCTCCAGACAAGGATATTGACCTGCTGAATTTCAAGATTACTCTTAAAAACTCTAAAAGGCTTATCCTTCAAACTAGCTGGCAGCTTAATGGGCTCATTGAGATGATTAATGACATTAAAGCAAGACTGCCTGATATGACAGCAGCCCTTTATGATTTTGTTAACAAATATCACAAAGCACATTTTGGCATTGACATTAATCGTGCCTCCTCAAGGCTTAAGAATGCCATAGCTAACAACATTGACAGAGTTTACAGTAACATCCCCATGGCATTTGATGTAACCCAGCGTTTAATTCATTACCTGAGCCAGCAGAGTCAAACAATGATGCAAAGAACTATAAATAGTATGCCGGAGATCAACTTCCAGGATATGATCTCCAAGGCTTCTAACAATGTCAAAAAACTACTTCAGCATTATGATTCCAATGTTAGAGTCCTGCTGGATGCCATAATGAAGTTCCTGAGTGAGACGAAGTTTCATTTACCAGGTTTGGAAGAGAAGTTTACTGGTCAAGAGTTGTACTACAAGATGAGACGGTCTATGGCTCAGGCAATTAAAAGAGCTGCAAGTAGATTTAACAGCCTGGTGGATATTATAGCTGACACCATTGCAAGCTTTGTTAATACTATTCACTTTAGTCTGCCCCATACAAATGTAATTGTAAATGGTAAAGACATTTTGAGGAATCTGCAGTCTGTAGCAAAGTCCACACAAGATCAAATTTTTAAAGCAATGAAGAAGTGGGAAGGTCTGAAGCTAGACAACCTGCTACAGAACATTAGTGACTTTGTAAAACGATGCATCCAGAAAACTGGGGAGCTTATGACATCGTTACACACAGAGAAACTGAACCAACTGTCTAATAATCTTATGGGAATTTACACTGAGGCCAGAATTACACCGGCAATAGAGAAACTGGAAGAGCGTATTCAAGCAGCAAAAACGAATGTAGCAAATTACAAAGACCAAATAGTGCTGAAGATTCAAGAGGCCTACAGTGGGCTCTCAATAAAGAACTTTAACTCAGAAATCAGTAAATCAATTTCAGTTTTAGAGGACCAACTTACGGCTAACATTGGGAATATTATTGAATATTCAAAAAACGCTTCACAGTATACACAGCCATACATAAAGATAAGTAGCAAAAAGGCAGACGTGGATATTCCTTTACCTTTCTACTGGAATTCTTTCAGTGAATGGCCAAGCATGACATAAATGTTTCAAATTATTTTACCATATATGATGTGTTTATACAAAATTATGTTACAATGTTTATGTATAATTTTGTTCAAATGCTATATTACCTAGAATAATAAAGTTTCTTTGCAACTGGGTCATTTTTATTTATTTATTTATTTGAAATATAAAATAAAACATTTTATTTAGTCTTTTAAAAATATAACAATATGATATATAAATAAAAGGGTGACGCAGAGGATAGCACGGTCGCCTTACAACAAGAAGGTCCCGGGTTCAATTCCCGGGCCGTGGATCTTTCTGTGTGGAGTTTGCATATTCTCCCAATGCTTGCGTGGGTTTCCTCCGGGTGCTCCGGTTTCCTCCCACAGTCCAAAAACATGCAGATTAGGTGGATTGGTGAT
>JAOTRA010000002.1:4453772-4465169 GCA_026260255.1 Pseudolaguvia tuberculata | reverse complement strand
AAAGATCCCGGCCGGGATTCGAACCTGGGACCTTCTTGTTGTGAGGCGACTGTGCTATCCACTACGCCACCGCGCCACCCTCCTTTTGAATCAGTTTTTTGAAAAATTTCCAAATATTTAGCTTTTATGGCTCTCTGCTTTAAAAAGGTTCCTGACCCCTGGTTTAAACTGTAAACAATTTCTAACCTGTGTTTACTTAATGTTGACCTATCAGACACTTTTTAATGGTGAATATAGCCCATGTAGTGGGTTAAGGCGCTGGCAACCAAATGCACAGCGACCCTGGTTTGAATCGTGCTTCGGTCCTTTCCAATCACACCTTTGCCTGTGTCACTCCCATTTCATCAATTGATAACTATTATAAATATCATAGTATCATAAATATTATCTTACATAAATGGATGAGTATCTAAACATGTAATTGCTTCCAGTAGCAGTTACACAGCAAGAAACTAAATTGTGCTCTGATGCATAAAGTGGTGACTCAATGGTTAAGGTGTACCAAGTTGTTGATCGGTAGACCAGGAAAACCAGGGTTCAAGCCCCACCACCGCCAAGGAAGACCTGGGCTCAAGTCCTGCACTGTTGGTCCTTGAGCAAGACCCTTAAACCTTCCTGCTCCAGGGGCGCAGTAGAATAGATGACCTTGCGCTCTGACCCCCAACTTACTAAGATGGGATATCCGAAGAAAAACATTTCACTACATGTATAATCATGTATGTGACAAAAATTGAATCCCTGAATCCCTAAACTCTCTTAGCTTGACTCAAATCGCATTCCATGGAACATTGAGGCAAATGTGTCCTTATGTAAGCTAAATTTCACTTTTTAGGAAACACGTAACAGTTATTTTATGCTGTATACATTATATTCATTTCATATGTGAACTTTGCCTGATCGTAGTGGTATTGTTTGGCACATTATTGAATGTAGGCTATTCTCCTTAGCAAGAGTTCAAGCATGTAAGTAAGTGTTCAAGATGAAACCTCCAGCTTGAAGAACATTGGATAGAAACCCAAGGGCAATAAAATGATTAAAATGAAAGTCATACAGAGGCTGAAATATGTTAGTTGTTTTAAAGTAACTCGAGAACATCTTATCGTAGCCGACCAGATTCCTGATTTTTCATGCTGTGGATTGGTTTATAAACACTTTTATTGAATGATATTGAGGTTTTTCTTCAATCCATTGTCAAGATAGAAAATCTACTCTATAATAAACTTCCAGCATTCCAAAGATGTTGTTTTTCATTTGTTGTGCTATTTGTGGTAGCATTGCCTTCCTTTTTGTAATCTCTTTATTTCTAATGGACACTATAAATGAAATTTCAAACAAGCATGATAAAGGAAAGTCCTGATCTGAGGCCAGGTATATTCTATCTAAATGAAGGATGTGGCTGCGGTATTGTGCAGTCTGGTCACCCTGAGTTCCTGACCACAGGTGTTATTCCTCATGCAGGAGAAAGCCACAAACTTTTCCCCCGGCACTTCCAAATCAGCTTTAATCCACAATTAAAAAGTGATGATGGATAAATCTTTTCAATTCAAAGTGATGAAAGAAATGTTTATTTCTGTTATTTCATGCAATTGCTTTCTTCTAAACAGCAGTATAATTCCGTATGAGGCACTGCAGAGGATGCCCACCCACCTTGGGCTCTGTTTGGTGAAAAATCTGCAGTTTGTTGCATCGGTTTGTGGTTTGCTTTTAAGACATGTGGTATTGAAAAAGAATAGGGTAGAACTGTCCGGTTCATCATGTTCATTGTTATTTTACTTGCAAAATCAGGAAGAACAGTCAGGAAGAACGGGTCGCCAGTCCATCTCAGGGCAACACATAGACAAACAACCATTCACACACACATTCACTCCTATGGGCAATTTACAATCACCAATCCACCTCATCTGCATGTTTTTGGACTGTGGGAGGAAACCAGAGCACCCGGTGGAAACCCACGCAAGCGCCGGGAGAACATGCAAACTCCGCACAGAAAGATCCCCGGCCCGGGATTCGAACCCGGGACCTTCTTGTTGTGAGGCGACCGTGCTATCCACTACGCCTCCGCTCTGCCCCTTTTCCGTATTTTCTTAATTATTATGAATTTGATTACTACTAGTAGTACTAATACTATTTCTGATATTCTTCTTGTTGGGATTGTTGCTGTATTTTATTCAGAATCAAATGTGCATGCTTGTAGAAGCGTTGAATTGTATGATTTTGTACGTATTGTATGTTAATGTACTCTGGCTTAATATTGTCACTATATTGGTGTATCCTCACTGATTCCTCTAGATGAGTCAGTGCATATGCATTTGTCTTTCCTTGATGTCTCCTTTCTGATGTTAACTGGGTGCATGTGTGTAGATGTGTAAATTGGGCTGGAATGCTATGTCCTGCCAAACCCCTGAGTCCAGACACCCCCCTAGAGATAAGTGAGATAGAACAGGGGATGTCTCGCTCATCACTGCCCCAAGACTGGCACACACATCTCTCTAACTAAATCTCAGTTTATTTCTTTATCACTCCTACAAATTTTTTACATTGATTTTATTTTTAATCAAAATTTGTATTGCAATTTGTCTATTGTTTTTGCCTATTGAAACATTTGCAGTATATTATCATATTGCAGCATATTATAAGATGATATCTTAGCATAAGATGATCTCAATGCTGTAACATGCAATGATGCTTAAACGTACATCATTGTTTAGATACATTACTCTTTAAGTAAATTACTTAACTTGCCTTTAATTTTCAACCCGAGTACTAGACGAATGTTTTCGGAGGAAGGAGGGGTGGCAACTGAATAAGACACAAGGTCAGAGATAATTTTTGTAGCCATCCAAAACTTTAACCTTATTTACACTCATTCACATTTGACTTTTTAATGTAATACTTCATTCAATGTTCCAGGTCATAGTACACTAGTTACTACACTATTTATGTAGTTTTTCTTTTACACACAATAATCAGACTTCAACCAAATGACTGGTTTTATCTGCTGTAGATCTGATCAGAAAATCATTAATGAAATCAAAGGTAGCGCTTTGTACCACGTATATGAAGTTTGCACTAGAGCTAGTCCATGTATTTTTTTTTTTGTTAGGCAGTGCTGCAATATTGGCCTTTGATATTTGAGAAAAATGCATTTGAGCTCACTTACAAATCATTACATTGGTTTTGGAAGGTGTTCTTTGCCTGTGTGCATCCTAAATGATCTCAGATGTTGCAGATGAGTGTTCCTGTGGCTGTTTTGATGAACCACATTTAGATGATCTGACAAACATAAATAATACTGAGCAGAATAATGCTGCCCAGCCTTTCAAAATTGCATGTCAAGGGTTAGACAGATGTGCTTTTAATACATATCAAAAACGGCACTGTGTAAGATCTTGTCTGCATTGTGCAATATTATTTTCCTTGTTGGTATTATTTTACACATCTTTCATATAGTATTAATAGTCACATAAAATCTAACACCATTTGGAATTGTGAAATGTATAGTATTTCTGTTGAAAATAAATCTGTGATACTTTATGATATAAAAAGAGGAAATGTTTGTTTATCATACAGTGACCCTGATGTTAGAAACAGAAGATGTTGTGTTTACAGAAGGTTTATATTTACCTCTCTTTTTTCCTTGTTCTATAAATCATCTATGGTAGAGTTGTGCAAAACTCTGTTGCTTACACCCTAGTACTGTCGATGCTTAACCCGGGCTCTCAGACATTAGCAACATATCAACTATTGACTTCAATGGTGCAGTTTATTTTGATTGGATATGTAAAGTGATATTTTCTTACCTTCTTGGACTTTATTTGGCAAATAGGACAGTAAGTGAAGCAAGAGAGAATCTAACTATAGCTGCATATATGTTGACCATATGTGAACCATAAATTAAGGAATTAGGAATGAATGTGGTTGGGTTATTCGTTTCTCTGTAATTTTGTATATAAGGAGCAGCAGCATTGACTTTACACCATATTTATCAGTGATGCTTCGCTTCGATTTCGTCCTGTCATTCATTACTGGCCTCACATGAAAGTAAAATCATGCACAACAGATTTAAATATGATAGAGATTACATGCAAATGCAACAAGGGTTTTTTGGGGGGACTCAATGGCTCAATGATTAAGGAAGAACTGGTTTCAAGCCCAACCACAGCCAAAAAAGACTTGGGCTCAAGTCTGCCACTGTTGGGTCCTTGAGCAAGACCCTTAACCCTTCCTGCTCCAGGGGCGCTGTATAATGGCTGACCCTGTGCTCGGACCCCTGACTTACTTAGATGGGGATATGCAAAGACATTTCACTCTATGTTGACCAAAATGTAACCCCTTTACCATTCCCCTTTTTCCCCAAATGTTTATTTAATTTGCCTATTATTTAAGTTGTATTTATTTTATTCCTGTAAAAATATGTTAATTGTCTGCGGAAATTGTTAATAAGGTTAATATAAATTGTTATAAGGTTAATCCAAGTTTTCATATTTTACTTACTATATTAATTAAGAACCAAAAAAATCACACCAAAAAGGCTATATTACCTGTAGGAGTGAATGTGTGTGTGTGTGGTTGTTTGTCTATGTGTGGCCCTGCGATGGACTGGTGAACTGTTTAGGGTGTACCCGTGCCTCTCGCCCTATGCGTGCTGGGATTGGCACCAGCAGACCTTCGTGTCCCCGAATTAAGGAATAAGCAGGTAAGAGGATGAATGAATGAATTCATTCATTCATTCCATTTTTACTTGCCACATACATTATATCATTTTATAACAGTACAAAATGCAGGGAAATGTTTTTCTTCACATAACCCATATCCCAAGTTGGGGTTCAGAGCGCAGGATCAGCTATTGTACAGCGCCCTAGGAGCAGGAAGAGTTAAGGGTCTTGCTCATTTACCCAACAGTGACAAATTTGGTGGTGGTGGGGCTTGAGCCCAGGTCCTCCTTCTTGGTGGTACTGCATGAAATATATTGTTACCACAAAATAAAATACTCGTACCATAAACTACAATTTTGTTCAGACCACTCAGCTTGATTATTTAGTCATATGTTGTTGAACAAACAAGGGGTATGTCTAATGTTGAGGAGCAGGTTGTTTCACTGAAGAGAAAACTTAAGACAGTGGGACAGGATTCATATCTGATTACTAAAAAAATTAATTCAGTTTAGCTCCACTTTGGGTTTATTCATTCATTCATTCATTCATTCATCTTCTTACCCGCTTATTCCCTAATTCGGGGTCACAGGGGTCTGCTGGAGCCTATACAAGCGAGAAAGCACATAAGGCGAGAGACAGGGGTACACCCTGGACAGTTCGCCAGTCCATCGCAGGGCCACACATAGACAAGCAATTACTCACACACACATTAACTCCATTGGCCAATTTTTGACTCACCAATCAACCTGATATACATGTTTTGGATCATGGGAGGAAACCGGAATACCCAGAGGAAACCCACGCAAGTACAGGGAGAACATGCAAACTCCACACAGAAAGATGCCCGGCCTGGGAATCAAACCCAGGGTTTGGGTTTATATGGTTTTTTTTTTATTTAAATTGCTATATTTATTTATAAACAATGTTTCAATCGGCAGTATTATCTGGCACCAATGGGACTATATAGGTCAGTAACCTTTTAGCAATTACAGCTTGGCATGTTTTTTCTAAAGTCTTTCCCATGCTAACTGCTTAATAAAATGCTGCCAAAAATATAGAAAAGTTCTACATCAAGCATTGTATACTTTGCAAAGACAGATGTATTTGTTTTACTGTCTGATTACTAAGGCGGATGTTAGGAGGATGCAGTTAAAGTGCTTTGTTGTTCGGTTTCTCTTTTTCTGAGACTTCTTTCTGACTTTTTTGCAGCAAATGCTATGTATATGGGCAGTCAAGAAATGAGGATGGTTCTAGATCGAGATAACTTGACCATACAGCAGCACCTTGACAAGGTATTTAATCAAAACATTATAGTAATGTAACTTCATACATTTCTAGCAGCCTCATTACTGTACATTTGGAATGTATTCAGATCAATCTGCACTTCAAATCTCATTAGAAAGCAAAAAAACAGATATTTAAACTTATATTACCTCTAATTGCCTCATGCCTTTTGAAAACAATATTCTGATATTCTGACTACTCTGCAAATCCTCTCAAGCTCTGTGAGGTTTGATGGTGGACAGACATTTTCAGATCTCTCACTCAAATGTTTATGAAGCTATGTTGTTAATTGAAGTGATAGCTTCGTGGTAGAGTTAGAGTATGGTAGAGTAGAGTTAGACTGATACCAGGAAGACCAGGGTTCGTTTCCCACCTCCACCAAGCAACTACTTTGGCCCATAAGCAAGACCCTTATCCCACAATTGCTCAGTTGTACAAAATAGATCAAATGTAAGGCGCTCTAGATAAGCCAAATGCTGTAAATGTAATTGGAAGACCTGAGTTCAATATATATATATATATATAGACATTTAGACATTCAGTCCAGACTGGGGTCCATTTCAGTTCCTCTGGCACACATTTATCTTCTAAGAATATATTTGTATTTTACCTACACATAAATAACCTACACATGATGTTACCACTACTATGCAAATAGATGATTAGTAAAGCCTGGTGATGATGTTTCTAACAGCCAGTGAATTCTTAATGATCTTTCTTTTTTTACTTGCAAATTTTGATGAGCTCATACTGGCCTTAGTAGTGCTGTAATGATTGTTGACAAATACAAATTTCACACATGCTCCTTGGATTATCATCATGTGATTTTTCACAGCTATTATGAAGACCCTTCTTTCCAATTGCTTAGTCCAATTTGTGTAGAATTGTGGAGACAGTCATGCAACACTTTTCGATGCAAAAAGATTTTTTTGTTCTGATTTACATTTCAAATGGTATTTAAACAGATGTCTGACTTTACAATTCATTTTAGAGAAATGTCATCTCAAACTGAATTAGCCACAGCTGGATTATATGTGGAGAATCTAACCACAAATCCTAATTTTTTTGCTTTGTCATAACGGTGCATAGAGGGTAGATTGATGTAATAATGTTCCTATAAGGCTGCAACATGAAAAAACAGTGAATGGTTTTTCAAATGCACCGTGTATGATAATCATCCACAGTTTTATGTAAAAAAATAAATAAATTAAAAGTTCAATGAATGCTAGATTAGTGTCAGTACTCATGCTGTCTCATTCTGCCCTGGAGGCATGAAGAGCATATCGAGCATGTGTGTCACTGTGTGTGTTTTTGATGCATTTACTCTGATGCTAACCAGAGATCTCATGCATGCAAAGAGGTGGGACACGATTGGCTAGGATGTCAAAGACTGGTGCAGTTTGTCTATCATCGGTTAAAAAGGTGATATCATTGCTGCTCTCACTCTGCATCTTGTACACACCACATACTTTAACCTCAAGTGTCACAAGACATTCGGCACCTTCCTGTTATGTTTTGTTGAAAAGAAAGAGCTCAAAGATGTCAGCATTAGAGTCGCAGAAGAGGCACATGTACAGCACCCCTTTGCTAAATAGAGTCCTTTTTTTGTGGTGATGAATGTCAGAACATTTTGTTTCCTCCAAAGTTTGACATGGATTGCATGACAAAAGGAAACCCTGCTTTGTTTTGCAGCTTTGGCTCTAAATGTACGTGTGTATTCCCATTTTGCTTTGATACACTTTGTTTCAGCCTGCATTGTTGAAACTATCTGGGCTCTGCTGGCTTATTGCTTTGCCAGCAACCTTGCCAGAGTAATTCTTTTCAAAAGCGCTGTAGGTGAAGACAGGAGGTCGTATGTTTGAACCCCTCTTCAGTCTTAAACTGCACGCATGTGACTTCTTTATTAGATTTATACACTGTGGAGAAATCAATCAGGCAGACAGATGTAGAAGCCGTCGTGATGAACTGGTCCATCCAGCAGTATCATGTATATCGTCTGGAGAGTAACTAACTATCTAACACAATCATTCAATCGTGCACAAGTATAGTTATATTTAAAAAAAAAAAAAAAAAAAAAAACTTTAAATCAAGAAAATCTTCCTTTCCTTAAAATGTTATGGGCTTCCCTGCATAATGACTGCTAACTGTAAGACACAAAGACCATTGTATATTATGACCTGTATGAAATATAGCATCCCTGAAACTGCAGTCTTTAGCCATGTTTTTTAATGATGATATGAGGGGAAAACGGTTCTTTTTTTTCATGTGTTTAAAGGTTCATACATAGCTGTGCTAAAGCCAAAAAAATAACAGCTCTAAACAGTCTTCAATGGCTCATTTTGTCTCTCCTGAAGTATTCTCCCAGAAAAAAAACTGCTTCTGATGTTTTTGAGAAAACCTTTTCCCATGTTAGAGAAAATAATCGACCAGCCTTACCTCTTAACTGTTACAAAGCACAGACCCAAGAGCTTCCTTCTGAAAATCTCCTTAAATGCAAACATCAACATCTTTTATTCATTTATTATAATAGAGTCCTACAATACAAGTCTCTGTCATAATGTATAAGAACAAGTGAATTATTATAATCCGATCATTTGCTTTTTTTTTTAATCAGAATTACTTGCTGTTGTGGAAAAAAAATCAACACTAATCAGACCATGACCACTAGCCCATGCTGTGATCTAACATCTGTCTAACATGATGCATGTAAAACTAACACACTTTTTCGCAGCTTATTTTCTACTATGGAGCCACAGACCACTGGTGCCCTGTGCAGTACTTCCAGGATATCCGAAGGGACTTTCCCGATGGGGACATTCGTCTGTGTGACCGCGGCCTACGACATGCATTTGTCCTGGATGCAGGTAAAGAAATGGCGAACATGATCACAGAGTGGATCATTCATGATTTGACTCTAGTACGATAATCATGCGTTCCTGTTCACAGACCAGATTTCCATTTTGATTTAAAATGAGGTATTGTTAAAGGCTTTTAACAATATAATGCTGAAATCCATTGCATTCGAATAAACATGGATAACAAAAATTGCAATTTTTTTATTTTAGAGCCAAGGTTGTAAGAATTTCAATATAATAAAAAATGTTTTTCTTTTTTTCTTCTGTCAGTAATTGAATTGCATTCAATAGATAATTCATCTTTTCATTTCTCTTCTCTATCAAAGATATTAGCTTATGTGAAGTCATTAAACATCCATTTTTTTATTTCCAAAATGTTAATATTGACAAAGATTACAAATTAGAAAACAAACAAACAAAAATGATCTGTAATTGCTACAAAGATGTATTACTGTGGTTAAATAAAAATTTAATTTAATACTGATGGTTGGACTGGTTGTTTAACATTAATCTGTTATAAATTATTGTATATAATCCAAAAGCATACAGTATATTCCCCTTTTTATATATAGTATATAAATAGCCAATACCCAGTATCGAAATTAGTCTGATACAGGACATATAATACCTTTAAAGCCACTGATCCATAACCTATAGAAAAGCTGATGTCTTTGCACACAATCAAATACATATATGAAATATTTTGTACAGAACACATTAATGAATATCAATAAATATTCAAGGAGGCGCAGTGGCGTAATGGTTAGCACGGTCGCCTCGCAATAAGAAGGGCCCGGGTTCGATTCCCGGTCCGGGGATCATTCTGTGCAGAGTTTACATGTTCTCCTAGTGCTTGCGTGGGTTTCCTTTGGGTACTCCGGTTTCCTTCCACCATCCAAAAACATGTACATTAGGTTGATTACCCCATAGGAGTGAATGTGAGTGTGTGTGGTTATTTGTCTATTTGCCCTGTGATGGACTGGCAACCTGTCCAGGGTGTACCCTTGCCTTTTGCCCTATGTGCACTGGGATAGGCACCAGCAGACCCCCGTGACCCCTAATTGGAGAATAAGCGGGTAAGAAGATGAATGAATGTTGAATGAATAAATATTCACAGAATAATATATAAGCCTGAAACTGATAGCCTGAATGAGGCCATTTTTACATTATTTTACAAATGTACATCCTTCTGTTAATTATTTAAAAGGGAGAAAAATATGTATTGGTATTGACAGATACTCATGTTCATGATATCAAGCAAAAAAGGTGGGATTAAGCCACCCCAAATAAATACTGTAAGAATTTTCTAAGGATTTATCTTAAGTAACCCCACCTTGTGCCCCTAGTCCCCTGGGACAGATTTTAGCCTTCCAGTGACCTGGATAAATGGATATTCTGAAGGCTAAGTATAAAACACCTGTCTTCAAAAGTTATATGGATGTTTTTTAAAATCTCTCTGACTATTACAATGATTTATTTAACTGTAAATATAGCGCACATGTGTTTTTTATTTCAGTTGAGAAAATAGATCATAAGACGACCTTAAATGGGGTTTGATTTGGGTTTTTTGTGAGGGTCAAAAATAGCAGTAGCATTTTGGCATAGTGACACAAGTCGAATATTGTAAACCCCAATACAGACACAGGAAAATGGATCTTTTTAAATAAGAGACTAATTAATTTCAACGTGCAATTTTTAGCGCTCGAAATCCCCATTTGATGTATATGCAGTAGTCATTATTTGTACAGTGCTTAACATAAGGTCTTGGAAAGGTTTTCCCACATAGCTATGCAAAACTATGTAATCGTGTCGTATCTTAAAAGCCTTACTGACATTCTGTATAAGATCATTTAACAGTATACTATAATATAGATATATAATATGGCCAATGTCTGTTTAGTGGTAAAGCTTATTATAGAAATAACACACATGGATACCTATGATACCCAGAACTTTTGCCCATACCGAATATATTGGTTGTACTGGAGAGTTTTCACTGGTTAAATAT
Source organism: Pseudolaguvia tuberculata (assembly GCA_026260255.1). Taxonomy (NCBI): domain Eukaryota; kingdom Metazoa; phylum Chordata; class Actinopteri; order Siluriformes; family Sisoridae; genus Pseudolaguvia; species Pseudolaguvia tuberculata. The sequence goes on along the minus strand of JAOTRA010000002.1, from coordinate 4,454,367 downwards.
GCAAACTTTTGTAAATAACCCATAAACTAGTCAGTCACCCAGCAACATTGTTTTACCATTGCTTCTTAATTAGAATGACTAAATCCTTTTCTTTTGCAATAAATAATGTCATTCTGATGATCAATTTTTCCCAATCCAAATGCAGTCTATTTTCAGCTTGGCCTTATGTTATTTTGACACCAAGTGTTTAATATATAACATGATTCATAATTAAACTTCAGATTCATGCATATCTCAAGGACATCATACTAGCACACATTATCTCATGTTGGTGAAAAGCTGAACAAATCGAGTCAAGTAAAACAACTCCAGCTGATCCGTTCTGTTGGACATCCCAGAGGAAATGTAAACCTTCGACATGTAAACCCAGGCCTCTTTAATCTCTCTCTTCTGCCTGTTCAGAAAAGAATGACAAAGCCCCTTAATTTGCTTATCCTTGATTTAAACCAGGAGGCAGGGCTAGTTCATGGAGGGAAATGGAGTAATCCTGTCCGGGTGGATTGAATTGTGGCAAAGCAAACAAACTTTACTGTTTTACATTTTCAAAGTGGTTTGGGCTTTTTGTGGCAATAAAGAATCGGTCCAGATATATATA
>JAOTRA010000002.1:4416568-4435557 GCA_026260255.1 Pseudolaguvia tuberculata | reverse complement strand
TGTGTGTGTGTGTGTGTGTGTGTGTGTGTGTGTGTGTGTGTGTGTGTGTGTGTGTGTGTGTGTGTGTGTTTCAGGCTGCTGGTGTTTCTTGGGCTGTGTGTGTGGCTGGTGATTGGGGAACAGCTGGAGCGCGATCAGTCTCTAGTGTAAGATCATTTCCACTGTCTTCTGCAGGACTGGAACCATAGATCGGGTATAATGTGTTTTTATTGACAATAGTTGTTGTTGATTTGGTGTGTTGTGTGTTAGTGTGCCGGAAGATTGGGTCCATGAAGGTCGTGTGTCTCCTCATGAGGAAGTGGAGCTCACTTTTGCTCTCCAGCAGCAGAATGTGGACGGACTCGAGAAACTGCTACAGCTCGTATCAGATCCGGATTCTCAGCACTATGGTAATAAGATCCTTTATTAAAGCTGGTTAGCAAAAAGGTCCTGGGTTCGATTCCCAGGCAAAGGGTCTGCTCCCGTTAGGGGTCGCCACAGTGGATCGCTCTTCTCCACTACCCTGTCCTCTACATCTGCCTCTTTCACCCCAACTACCTGCATATCTTTCCTCACTACATCCATAAACCTCCTCTTTGGTCTTCCTCTTTTCCTCCTGCCCGGGATCTCCATCCTCAGCATTCTCCTACCAATATACTGCATGTCCCTCGTCTGCACATGACCAAACCATCTTAACCTAGCCTTCGTCTCAAAAACATCCTACATGCACCGTCCCTCTAATAAACTCATTCATTCATGTTCTTACCCGCTTATTCCCTAATTCGGGGTTTACGGGGTCTGCTGGTGCCTGTCCTAGCGCTCATGGGGCGAGAGGCGGGGGTACAGCCTGGACTAGTTGCCAGTCCATCTCAGGGCAACACATAGACAAACAACCATTCACACACACATGGAATCGAACCCGGGACCTTCTTGTTGTGTGTGTGTGGCGACCATGCTATCCACTACACCGTGCCGCCCCCTCTAATAAGCTCATTTCTAAAATGTATGTTACCTGTACATTAGGTTGATTTGATAATAAATTATCTATAGAAGTGTGTGCATGTTTGTAGTTGTTGGTCTATGGGTGACCCAGCGATGGACTGTAACCTGTCCAGGGTGTAACACTGCTTGTCACCCTCTGTGTGCACTGGAATAGGCTCCAACAAACCCTTGTGAACCTGAGTTAATGAATAATGGCTGATAATATGAATGAATGAATGAATGAATTGAGTTTGTTGCACTGTTTGTGGTTGTATCTGTATCAGTACAAATGAAATGTTCTAAGGTCAGTGAAATGTTCTAAGGTCAGAACTGTAAGCACTGTTTTTACGTCACTCTGGACAAGAGCATCTGCTAAATACCCAAATGTAACTGTTAACCTTGTCTCATCTTGTCTGTGCATTGTTCTGTTTAGGGAAGTTTTTAACTCTGGAGGAAGTGGCGTCTCTGGTCAGGCCATCTCAGCTGACTGAGAAAGCCGTGTGGACATGGCTGCACAGTCACGGGATTGAAAACTGTAGTACGGTGATGACGCGAGACTTCCTGCAGTGCACTATGAGTGTTCAGTAAGACTTTTTTTTTTTTTTTTCTCATTGAACTTTGGTGCCACTTTTGTCATGGACCACAAATGAAAGCTCAGCAGATTAACAGTAGAACTGATTAGAACGTATTCACATCTGGATTCCCGCAGTTCAAAAGCACAATGAAAAATTATGCAATTTACCAAGTCTAAACCGCAACAGTTAAATGTAAAATAAATGAACGAAAATGTAAATCAGATCAATGGTTTATGGGTGTAAAGTATGAGACAAAGACTGAAGCCTCAGACTCTCTTGCTTGCTCGGTCTCTTTCTTTCTCTGTGTTTCTTTCTCTCTCGCTGTCTCTCTCTTTTGCTCTCTCCCTGTAACACTCTTTCACTTGCTCTCTTTGTCTCCCTCATACATTTACAGCATTTGGCAGATGCTCTTATCCATACATTTTACCCTTTTTGAGCAATTGTGGGTTAAGGGCCTTGCTCCAGGAATCGAACCCTGGTCTTTTCGGTATCAGTCCAATGCCTTAACCACTAAGCAAATCCTTACACTCTGTTACTCTCTCGCTTGCTCTCACATTCTTTCTCTCAAAACTTAATTTAGTCATTAGAATGTTAAAAGGTTAAAACGTAACACATTTATGGGTGGCGCGGTGGCGTTGTGGATAGCATGGACGCCTCACAACAAGAAGGTCTTGGGTTCAAATCCCAGGCCGCGGATCTTTCTGTGCTGAGTTTGCCTGTTCTCCCCACACTTGCTAAATTGTGAGTGCATATGTGGTTGGTTGATTGGTTGGTTGTTTGTGTGACCCTGAGATTGACTGGTGACCTGTCCAGGATGTACCTATGCCTTTCACTCATTGTGCGTTTGGATAGGCTCCAGCAGACCCCTGTGACCCTGTAGGGGCTGTGCTGGTAGAGCGTTTTAGTCTGGTGACAATTTTCTTAATTTATTTTTATATTCAAATGTTATTAATGAGAAATACACACTGGCAAATCACTGCAGAATTTAAGGGATAACTAGCAAGTATACTATTAATTTTGTTCTATGGAAATGAGGACAAAACTAGTTGCTTCTTTTCTTGTTTCTTATTTTAAACATACATTTTGAGACCCTCCCTGTACCGATTAGGTGTCTTGTCTTTATGTCTCTCTTTCTTTGTCAGTGTGGCAGAAAGATTGCTTCCTGGGTGTCAGTTTCACCGCTATAGGAGAGGTGATCAGACTGTAATGAGGTCGTCTTCTCATTACTCCGTACATAAAGACGTGGCTGAACATCTGCACTTTGGTGAGTGAGTAAATGCGACTGTAGATAAGAGTAAATAATGGCACAGATTCATAAAGCATATCTGTTTAAGTAATAATAACAATTATTGAGGATTGTTACCCTTTTTCTCCAGTGGGTGGTGTATTACGCTTTCCATTGAGTAGTAAAGAAATCGGTAAGACCTGGGCAGGACCCAAGCGATCTGCAAAAGCTTTTCATTTAGGTGTGACTCCTGCAACACTGAGAACTCGCTACAACCTTACAGCAAGCGATATTGGAGGTTCTGCCAATAACAGCCAGGCAGTCGCACAGGTACATGTAGCTTGCATACAGTTCTGCATACAGTGCTTAGCATGTAGTCACAATGGTTAAAACTATTTTTGTTTTTCTCTATTTACTCCAGTTTTTGGAACAGTATTACCACCCAGCAGACCTGGCAGAGTTCATGGGTTTATTTGCAAGAGATTTTAAGCACCTGACTGAAGTTGAGCAAGTGGTCGGCAAACAGGGAGGAGGAAAAGCAGGACTGGAAGCCAGTTTAGATGTGGAATACATCATGAGCACTGGAGCCAACATCCCCACATGGATTTTTACCAACCCAGGTATAAAAAAAAAAAGTTATTGTATGCACAAGTATTGGGACACCCGAATGTCACATCTTTGGCAACATCTTGTTCAACAGTCTATATGCTCATCATTTTGTTTCAGGTCGACATGAGACCCAGGAGCCGTTCCTTCAATGGATGCTGCTTCTTAGCAACATGTCTACCGTGCCTTGGGTGCACACGATTAGCTATGGGGATGATGAGGACAGTCTGTCCGCTGCCTATATGAACCGTATTAACAACGAATTCATAAAGGCTGGCCTCAGAGGAATCACTTTGCTTTTTGCCTCTGGTAATTGCAGTCACAGGTTGCCATGTTTCTAAATGAGTAATAATTGCACTAGTCACGTTTTTAGCAAATCTGTATGATTCTTGTCAAAGTGTACTATTTTGATGCAGGGGACAGTGGAGCAGGCTGTCGGCACTTAACCGAGGAAAACATGTTCAGACCAAGCTTTCCTGCTTCCAGGTACTTTTATTGAAATTTTTTAAATGATATATATTTTGCCTTTGATCGGACAGATGGAATAAATAAGATGCACAACAACTTGCGTATGCAAGTGGTGGATTCAGGTGGCAATACCCACATACACAAGTTATTGCGATCCAAGTTTCATTTCTACATCTCCCCTATTTCTTGGGTCTGTCTGTATCTCAAAGATCCGTCAAATAAATGAATCCTGTGTGATTTATAATTTGGTTAAAGGAAGTTTGAAGTTATCGTGTTTTACGTTTCACACTGCTTCTTCTCCACCTATAAGGTAACACTTTGCACTGGTTACCAGAATGCCACTTTAAATCATGCCTTTTTCTTTTCTTCTTAAATGCCATATGGTGCCAAGCCATTTTAAATAAATGCTGTAATATTGTAGTATAATATGTGGAGTTGTTATTGGATGTTACTAAACATGTTTCTCACTATAACGAAACAAAAACATTTTGCAACTTTTTAATCTCCTGTGTAAGAAGACCTAAAACGAAGATGATTATGGTTATGGTGATTTTATGAGGCTAGAACATGTTATTATTTTATAACTGGCTGGGACATGTCTCTTGTTTTAAAGATGTTAGTTTATTTAAAATTGGGTAAAAGCTTTACGTGATGAATTTGGTAAACGTCCCTTTCTGCAATGTGCAAACGGACAATCAAATAAAAAGACTTTGATTTATGATCATACATCACCAGAAATGTGAAGTGCAGATAAATTATATATTTTTAGAAATAAAAAGAATAAAAAATAAAGCAGACGAGACAGTTACACAAGTTTTGTCATAACACCAAAAAGATATTGCTGTTCAATAAGTACAATCATTGTTAGAGGTACATAAATTGACTAACAAATGTGAAGCGTTATTTCTTTTATTAAAATAGTCTAAACAAAATATTGGAGTAATTATGTATAAAAAATAATTTCCCATAAGAATAGCCTGATGTTACTGACAACTGATGATCACTGCTCAGTTAAATTTGTGATCGATTGTAACTGCATTCAAGTGAATATCTGTTTTCCTATTCCATTGTAGTCCATATGTGACCACGGTAGGTGGGACATCCTTCAAGAATCCTTTTAAAGTTACCTATGAGGTCACAGATTACATCAGTGGGGGAGGCTTTAGTAACGTGTTCACAATGCCAAAGTATCAGGTAAACATCCACTTCTGTTAACTTGCTCAGAGCTGTTTAATAGGAAGTTTCAGTATTTCATGAACTTTTTGTGTTCTGGTGTGAAAACCGATATAACTGGTCATTACATTACATTACTAATTTATAGATGTTGTTATTAGGCACAGCACTTATTACTAACACTTAAACATGGAATACTTAAAGAAAGACACAAAATTCCAACAATGTGCATGGAAATTAAAAATGTTTTCTGATGTCTGAAGGTTAACGCAGTCGGCTCATATTTGAAAGGTGCACAGCCACTTCCACCAGAATCTTATTTTAACCGCAGTGGACGAGCCTATCCTGACTTGGCAGCACTGTCTGACAATTACTGGGTTGTGACCAATCGTGTGCCAATCCCATGGGTATCAGGAACATCGGTTAGTAAAGAATATACTCTCATCATGGATATTTATAGGAACACATGTTTCCAAATAGCCAGTTTGTCAGATATTGTCGGTATGACAAAGAAAAATTGACATTGCCATTATTTCGCTTTTTAATATATTGCAATAAAAGTTATCAGATGACTTTAGTAGCTCAATCTGGAAATAAATTACTGTTGTATTGTTTTTCTGGATATTTAGGAGTGACATCAGATGTAAAGTTACCCTATATAGTTAAAGCTATAAAATGTTCTTTTCCACCTTAATGTTTTTAAGTGTGTGACACGGTTTTGTTGTTTGTGTGACAAGGTTTGTTGCAAATTCAGTGTTTTCACTTTATTCTAAATGTTTTCATTAATCCCTAAATAATAAATGTGTTCTAAACTGGGTTGCAGTGGAAAAAAAGAATCCTTACTAATTCTAAATTACCCAAAGGAGTGAATGGTGTGCGAGAGGTTGTTTGTCTGTGTGGCCCTGAGATGGACTAGTGACCTGTCCAGGGTATACCCCTGCCTCTCGCCCTGGGATAGGCTCCAGCAAACCCCTGTGACCGTGAATTAGAGAATAAGCGGGTAAGAAGATGAATGAATGAATGAATGATATGTTCTCTTTCCGGTTCTCCCTTATTAATAAAAATGTCTCTGTAGAAATGTATGCAAGCACAAATTGAATTCTTCATATCTTTTCATCACACAACAAACCTATTATTTTTTTGATTAAGCTACATAACACAGCCTGACGAATCGGGGAATTATTTAAGCCTGTGTGTTTTGTTCTAGGCCTCAACTCCAGTGGTAGGTGGAATCCTTTCACTCATTAATGACCATCGTTTCCTGAAAGGGCTTCCTGCTCTTGGCTTCCTCAATCCACGACTGTATAAGCTGAAAGGCACCGGTCTTTTTGATGTAAGAAATAATTTTATTCCTTATTCACTGTTTTATACTTGTGTAGTTTTAAGAGCATGTGTATTCCAATTGAAGAACATGTTGCGTTTTAGTTCATGTAAATATTTTGCTTTCTCCTCTTTATTTATTTATTTATTTATTTATGGGGTTTTTACATTTTTAAAAAAAATTTTTTATATAAACGTTTATACTTTTTCAGGTAACTGAGGGCTGTCACCTAGGCTGTCTGGACGAAAAGGTAGAGGGTCAAGGTTTTTGTGCTGCTTCTTCATGGGACCCAGTGACTGGATGGGGAACACCAAACTACCCTGCTTTACTTACTGCTTTTATGGAGGGTTAGAAATAATAAGTTATAAACAAATGCACCTTTTATCTTGCAAAGAATTTTTAGGATATGTAAAAATTATGATTCAATGGGTAATAATAATCTAACCACTTTTTTGGGCCTTTTATTACTGAGCAAATGAACAATAACAAGTAAGTGTTTTTTAAGAAAATTTTTAAAAGGAAAAAAAATCATACGTTTTACTGCAGTGGCTTGTTTTAAAGGTAGTATCGACAGTAACAAACCCAAAGCTAATGTCTATGACCACACTGAGCATTTTTAAAGCACTTCTGTGCTTTTTAGATTCATTGACCAGTTTTCACATCCATGTCTACTGCACTGAATGACTTCTTTTATTTTTTCTGTGTAGCTTTAAAACCTCTGGTCATTTGCACTGACTTTATGTAATGAAACTAGGAGCTGGGTTCTTAGTAAAAAGAACCCCCCCCCCAATCATCAGTTTGTACGAGAGCGTATACTTTAGTCAAATAAAAATAGATAATTTTGAAAGGAACTGGATGTATAATTGCTACTGTTGACTGTTAAATCAATGATCAAATTTTAATCGCACTATAATGTAAAAAAAAATCATATCTCTTCTTCCATAACTACATTGGTTTTATATTAGTTTTCTTTATTTTGTGGTCAGGAATGTATAATGAATTCTGATAGTGTGAATAAAATGGATGGATATGTTCATTCATAAAGCATTCTTGTAACAATTATTTGGAAAGATGGAATCTAAGCAATAATAATGTGATACAAATTAAAATGAAAACTATTTTGTAAATGCTTATTGTCTTTTTTTGTTTTTTTCCTCATTTATTTCTTTACTTAGGACTAATACTATTCTACTAAGTCATGATTCTGGCCTGGTTATTAGAAGAATTGATTGATTATGGCTTTTATAAGTAGAAATTAAGCCATTATTCTGATGATTGAATTTTATTCTCTACAACCTTCAGTAAAGAAGCATCGTCCCCGGTGTACTTGTCTCTCCTGACCAAGAGCTTGCCACATGCCATTTTTTGGCGCTACTCCAATCCAGTCTTCTGCCAACACCAATGACCCTTTCAAAAAAGTAAAAATCTACACACCCGCCCACTTTAAACGCTCGCTGACTGTTTACTTTCTGAAATATCCTACACTGATTTGAGTTGTTAGTTCTCCGAGCTCTGTTATCCACGGTACCTTTGTAAAGTCACTCATCAACCAATCATGTAATGTTCATATCAAATTTAAACTGGTGAGAAACTGATCATACCAGAACTGGATCTGGGTTTTTCACATGCTACACTCTTTCAGTTCTTTGAGCTGTCAGAACAGAAAGATTGTAAAATAGATATAAACTGAGATATAGAGAAAATTTTAAGTTTATATTAAGGATGAAGCTGGCTGACCGCGGAGATAGTATGGTTGTTAGCATGTTTGCACACAAGAAGGGGATTTGTTTGAAGAGATATTGTATTCTTTGACAATTAAGGTTTCATTGAGGCAAATTTCATTCAACTTCTTACTCGCTTCCTCCTTGAATGAATGAATGAATGAATGAATGAATGGAGGCAAATTTGTGCCTTTTACAGATTTAAGAGCTGTAAAAGAAAAGTAAAATGATTGCCGTCCATCAGATCCAGTTCAAAACTACTTTTAGCTTTATATGTTTTCCTGAAATGCTTTGTTTCTGCTGATCGTCATTAAAAACTGGTTATTATATCCTTCCTGGCATTTTTTGACTACAGGCTGCAGGTGTCCAATGTTTTCCCACCTTTCTTTGTAAACTCGAGAGACTTGGAACCAAACACAATCAGCAGATTCTGAAATTCAGCTTATCTGTTAACAGCCATATAACATTACAATAAAAGTTACCAAGAAAAGCTCCTGATTTGGTTCTACGTTTTCATGCACTGTAAGGTTCCACATGCCTGATTAGCAAACTGCATAAATGTACAAACATTTGTATTTAAATAGACAAGGAGTTTATACACAATTTTAAATGCTAAGCATTGTGGTACTAGTATGTGCTAATAATGTAGGATTCACACCTGTTTGCTCAATGTAAACAAATGTAGTTCTATAGGACTACATTAATAGTGCTATATTAAATTGAATAAAATTCCTTTAATAGGTTAAACAGAAATCTAACATCTCTATTATCTACATATTTTTCAAATATTTTACAGAACAGTTATACAAAATGAGATACCATTGGCCGATACCTCATGACTGGAAAAAAATTTTAATTGTATCTTCTTTTTGAAGAAGAGCATTCACATATATCAAATCTCAGGAGAGAAGGCGAACTTTCAAAACAAAGCTAAATGTCTAGTAAGTGTACAATATGCACACTTAGAAGACAACTAAAAAGCAGTCAAGTCTCTTTATGGACAGGTAATATACACAGAGGGAACGATTAGACTCTTTGGGCTGTAGAGAAAGATCTTGTGTTGTGGATGTTGGTCCAGAAAGGCACATCTTCAAACGAAGACACTTTCTGGTAGTAAAGAAGTTTCAGTCCAGTTTGTACCATAGGAAAGGTCCTAACGGCTAGTTGGATGTCAATCAGTTAAATACGCAATTTTGATAAAAACATTAGTAGATACTCTGTCATACAAAAAAAATCATCTACAAACAACACACAAAAGGGTGTTTTAAAGCGTTTGAATGCTGTTGTCCTTATTGAAACATCGTTCCACATAGTCCGTTCGTTCACTGGTTGTTCTTAGCTTTAGCGTGTGTCAAAATGTGAGACTTTAAGTTGGTGGATTGAGCAAATTTCTTATTGCAGCCGTCAAACGGGCACACGTAGGGTCTGTCTCCAGTGTGAATACGCACATGTGTGCGCAAGTTGAAGTCCAGTGAGAAACGCTTGCCACAGCCCTCGAATGTGCACTGAAACAGAAAAAAAAAAAAAAAAGAGACAGACTTACAAAATATATCCGTTCATGCATTACGACATGCTGCCGATTTATACTGACATTCTTTGTATGAGGTTATTCCATTATTTCCAACACACAAAACTGAACTAAAGTAGCTTGAATCAATGAATACAAAGGTTCAGTAGAATATTTAATTACAATTCACTCGTTGTGGATATGGATAATAACATTTCTATTAACTGATCAAACATTTGATCATCCCGTAATTGTTTAAGAACATCTAGAATTGCTTTCCACAAGACGTGTTCTAGATTATAGATTGGTGTCTAGTCTTATATACATCACAAGCGGTTAAACTCACCTGGAAAGGTTTTTCGCCAGTATGAACCAACTGGTGTCTTTTGAGTTTGGAACTTTCAACAAATGCTTTCCCACATTCAGCGCACACGTGGACACGCGGGCCGTGTGTATGCAGATGCTTCCTCATTGCAGAGTTGTCACGGAACATTTTTGAGCAACCCTAAAAATGTGTTTGAAAACAGATAAAGATTAGTCAATATAAAATAGACACCAATTCAAATACTGGGATTTACTGTTTATGGCAACAGACTTACTTTATGAGGGCAGGCTATTGTTCTTGGTGAATCATCTTCTTTCATTTTTCTTGGTTTCATCCTGTTCCACAAAATTATGAATTGTAGTTTAACTCTTAACACACACCATGTAATTGAATGTACCAACAATAATCACCAGAAAACAATTGTAAAAGCATGAAATGTGTCATTAACTTGATAACACTGATAATGTCCACACTGTATGTTTGAAAAAAAAAACCGGTTTATAAATACCTTGCAAACTCTGCCAGCTGTTTGGGGTCGGACAGGTCAATGCCTGGGATTCCACCGGGTGGTAGCTTCTTGCCAGTCATATACTCAGAGTAGTCTGGAGGTGAATTCTCACCAATAATCTGCTCTTCAACTACTGTCTCATGATCAATGTCTTTCTTATCATCTGAAACAAAGCCAGAGGACAGTGTTAGACGAAGCAAACAAAAGTTTGGCTGTAAACTGAGTGTCACTGCTTCGACATACGAGATCAAGTTATAAGTGCATATTTAAAATCTTAAAAGCCATAAAGAATATATTAAGCATGCTGTTGCCAATGCTCCAAATAAACAAAGAGTGAATAAAACTAATGTTTGATGATCCATGTCATAGTGACACAACAAACGACTTGTGAAATTTGCAATTTTACTCTATGAACCAATAATTTACAAAAAAAATAAAAATAAAAACCTAGCTTAGCTTATTTTTATTTTATCCTATAAGTGTCTGTTTTTTCCTCAAGGACTTAAACAATACAAAAAGTTGATTTTGTAATCAAGAATTTAAATGAAGCCTAGTTAGATGTTCAACATTCTAGTTCTTACTTAATACAAAATAATATCAAATAATAGTCTAGAATAATTAACATTATTAATAATAATAATATTAATACTGTGAAACAGATCATATTGGGCCTAACTCCAGTTTGTAACAATTATGTCCTAAATCATACCAGCAAGAAACATTTATTACGACCATATATATATATATATATATATGATGACTCCACTTCCTCATATTCCGCTTTATATGGTTATTCTTTAAACAGGATCATCGTCAATGTCAATCATACGCTCGTTTAAATACAGTGTGAGCCAATCACGTGCCGCGAGGTGGGATTTGTTTGAATACGGGTAGGAAAACACACGCCGCTGAAGTGTAAAATGAACCCGTTGTGCTGAAGTGCGCCACTGAGGCCTTCTTCCAGCCTGCAGCAGGGCGCCTGTCGCCGTTCGCCGCCATCTTTCCCCGGCTACAGAAACGCCATTTTCGGGCGGCCATAATGGTCTGGACGAATATGGCGGCGCCCATCAACACTTAAAACATGGCTTCCCATCAAAACAAAAACATTTCAAGTCGGCACAACATGCTGAAGTCTGTATTTATGAGCCCCGGTAAGCTGTTTAACTCGCTCGCCTGCTGTGTGTGTTGTACAGATCAGGGCCCCACACCAGGCCCTCTTTTCAAAGAACACAAGAACAATACAAGAGCTAACTTTCAAAACATTACACTCACCCGATGCCCACATAGTAACGGAAAATTCTCCTTCCAGCGTTTTTATCTGCACTTGCTTCTGTTCCCATTTTCGCCCATTCGCCTCTGTAGCGCCTAAAAAGCCCTTTTTAACCACTTTCTTGCCGCTTCCTTTCTTCAGACGTCCCGTGTTTTTCCCAGACACAGTCACCAGAGTCTGCTCTATAAACTCTTCCTCCGCGGCTGGAACAGGAACTGGGATTAAAATTTGGTCCTCAAATCCGTCGTTTGTGTGAAGTTCAGACTCGACGCATTCTACGACCTCCTCCCGTGTCTGGACTAAGATCACCTCTTGGTGGTGGATGTGATTCGGATCGTCAGAGACCAGCGGCTGCAGCGCTATCATGGACTGATTTTCGTCGTCGTCGTCGTCCTCTCCGACCACCGTAGTCTCTATGGTCTCCACCTCGATTTCATGCAGCTCCACGATCTCGGCCGGCATTTCCGAGCCGTCCGTTTCAATGTACAATGTCTCACCAGACGCCATTCTGGATTAATTTTCGTCCAAACGGAACCAACCGCCCGTCGAGTAGCTTTACACTCTTCCACACTGCCTCTCTGTCGCCTCCTACTTACACCCACTTCCTTACAACTGCAACAATACAGGCGAGCGGGGTGGCCAGATTGTGTATTAACCCGTCTATGACGCGTGATCACTACACTGTAATTTTAAGATCATGCACAAACGACAAACAAAATATACCTTAAAATATGTACATTTTAAATGTAATGTTACTGTTTTACACCATAGATCACAAAGTTAATGTTTCAATAGATTTTATTCATTTATTCTGTTGAAACAGACAAACTACATCTGAAATGCTTCCTGGTTATTAATTGCAATAAAAATATTTTTAAAATGTTGGTAATAGGTAAGATTTTATCTCTTGAGGCACAAAGCTATGAACGAGGTGCCAAAACACACACACACACACACACACACACACACACACACACACACACACACACACTACAGAAAATATAAATACCAACACTTGTCTTTGTGGAAGGAATCTAATTTATATTAAAATAATTATCTGATTTGTATTAACTATACTAATAATATTTTAATAATAACATATGCCAGGGTTTTTAGGAGTTTTACGGACAATCTGGCAACGTTTTCAATCACGCTACATAGAGATTCATAATATCGCTTTATGTTAATAACCACATAATTTCACTGTGGTATAAAGAATAAATTAAATAATTTGATTAAATTATGATTATTTTACTAATATAATAAATTTGATTTCAGGTACTGTAACAACGATTAAAAAAAAGAAAAATTGCAAAACCTATAGACCGGGAAATAAAGCTGAATTAGACCAATATTTATTGCACTGTTGCTATGGATCATTAATGTTTCTCCTCATATAGTTCACTTGGTTTGTTGGTCAATTACCATATGAGCTAAAGTAATGAACAACATTAAATATTTATAAGGGAAAATATATTGGTAGTGGTGTGGCGCTGTCGTCTCACTACAAGAAGGTCACTGGTTCGATTCCCGGTGCCGGAGATCTCTCTCTGCGCAATTTGCATGCAGACATTTGTTTCTCATAATCCCAGTAAAATAACGAGTGTTTACATGGAGCAATAACAGAGAAATATAGAAATAAATATTGAAATCAGCTAACATGTACCAAAACCAGGTTTGTCTTTTTTTTCTAGGCTTTGTTGTGGTTAGCGCGGCCGCCTCACATCAAGAAGGTCTTGGGTTCGATTCCGGGATGAGTTTTCATGTTCTGCGTGTTGATTGGTGATTCTAAATTGCCAGGATATGTGTGTGTGTGTGTGTGTGTGTGTGTGTGTGTGTGTGTGTGTGTTTATTCAAATGTGTATATCCCTCCCATTGACCGGAGACTTTTTTTTTTTAAATTGTGGGTTAAGGGCCCTGCTTAAGGGCCCACAGTGGTTGCTTGGTGGAGGTGGGAATTGAATCCCGGTATTTGTGGTATTAGTCCAACACCTTAACCACTCGGCTACCACTTCCCCCTTAGCTTTTGCCCTATGTGCGCTGGCTGACCCCAGTGAGCCTGAATTAGGAAATTAGAATTCGAGTTAGAAAATGAATGAATGAATGACATTTGTCTTTATTTCATATAATGAGGCTCAACCTGGTTTTTGTCACTGCCACCGAGACTGTTATGACGCCATCCAGTGGCCATATGAAATAATTTCTTAATCCGAGTTAAAATGTTATAAAAGGGCTTGAAACGGTTCTTATACAGTCAGGGAAAGAATGGGCTGAACCTAATCCTGTCACGTTGAACCTGTTTTCCGCACTTGTTATTTTAGAGCCTCAGGTCGCCTCGCCTGTTTCTAAAAAAAAGTGAAGAGCGTTCTAATAGTTGTGCAGTCACTCCGGCACACCTTTCCAGCCTTATCAGCGAGGGCGTGTCTCAAAAGAGCGCACTCCGACTGGAATCACCTGAACTCATTGCGCCACTAAGGAGGGGGAAATGGGCAAAGCAGGTGAACGTGGGGACTTTGAATGGGTTTACGACGAGCAGCCGCATACATGGAGAAGAAAAGAGATTTTAGGTATGTTCTCTAACCAAACTAAACCAACAACTATAAGACTGATATAAAAACGGTACATCATTAAAGGAAGGTAGGAAATTAAATCCAGAGCAGGTGTTAAGGATCGAACCCTTTCATCGTGGGGTTTTATCATTGGATTGTGGTAATATATAACTATATATAATAATAGCTTCGGGTTTTGTTTTTTCAGTTTTTTGTTTGTTTGTAATTAAATCTTGGCGCATGTGTACTACTGCTGTCTCCTTATTATTGCGCCGTTTTCCGCAGAATACTAAGACGCGCAGTTCCTTCCGCTCAGAAATTAGTCTTATGCATTTCCGAATCCTGTATGTCGGAAAGTCAATGTATAAACGGATATTTGTATATTTCTTGGACGGTGCGGTGGATTGCACAGTCGCCTCACAACAAGAAGGTCCTGGGTTCGAATCTTTCCGTGCGGAGTTTGCTTGTTCTCCCCGCGCTTGCGTGGGTTTCCTCCGGATGCTCCGGTTTCTTCCCACAGTCCAAAAACATGCAGATTAGTTGGATTGGTGATTCTTAATTGTGTGAATGTGTGTGTTGCCCCGTGATGGACTGGCGACCCGTCCAGGGTGTACCCCCGCCTCTCGCCCTATGTGTGCTGGGATAGGTACAGCAGACCCCCGTGACCCCGGATTCGGGAATAAGCGGGTAAGAAGATGAATGAATGTATGTATATTTCTCTACACGCTTGAGTTGCTTTCTAGACTTCCTTCTCTTCCTTTAGTTTTGCCCAAGGTGCGTAAAGTGGCTCTAATTTAGCGTGAGCCTCTGAGAACTGTCGCAAGAATGAGCCCGTTCACCCGCAATCACATGTTCCATGTTTTATTACAGTGGCGCACTTTTTGTACTTTTCCCCCAAATTAGGCGATATTTACGCAAACTATTATGGAATACCAAATTCTACTTAGCAAATTCACTTTATTTCTAATTAGGATGGAAAATAAAGCAAACGTGCTCTGTGATGGACTGGCGACCTGTCGTGGGTGTTCCCCTGCCTATCGCCCTATTTACACTAGGATAGGCTCCAGCAGACTCACTGACCCCGAATAAACGGGTTAATGAATGAATGAATGAATGAATGAATGATATAGCAATTGTATTTTTCTAACTGTTCTGTAAAAAAAACTGATTTTTGTACTAGACTTCTATAGACCTGCAATTTCAAAGCATGGTTCTATATTTACTTTACTTTAGTTGCGGTATGTCTTTCAGATAAATATCATAAGCTTTAAAAGTAACACCTCATTATTCTCAGTTCTCACTGTCTCGTCCCAGTCTTGTTCAAACATGGATGCATTGTGAAGGAACAGGTTCATTTATTTTCTGCAAACTGACTCCAGACTAAACACTTTGACAAGTGGAACAATTGCTGAGTGGCCCAGGTGTGTCTGGTGGTTGTTAGACATTGCTTAGAAACAGAACACACACACACACACACACACACACACACACACACACACACACACTAATACTGTTGTGGTACACACACTTGTTAGAATTAATGTCTGTAGGTCAGCAGAGCAAAACTCTATCTAATTAACTTTGCATAAATCCTTTTATCAGTGAATGTTGATCTATTAAAATGTTTTATATTCTTACATGTCTTTCATTAAATTGGTACTGTGATCTGACACCTTTTGCTGTTTAAATATTTATAAAGCTGTATTTTATAATCCATTTGTTTACAGAACAAAGCCTGAGGAGTCAAACTGGCTAGGGTTTTCTCCTAGTTATAGTCAGGGTGTGGAAGATGTTTCCACCACAATCAATTTACACCTAAGCTGACGAGTCGAATGCTCATTGAGCTGATTCATGAAGCATGAAGGTCATTATAAGCGTGTACAAGCACAGAAGTGTCGTTTTAAAGGAACAGTGTCTTTAGATTAAAGAACACTTTAACCCCAAGTTTTTTTTTCATAGAACACTGTAGAATTTTTCTACTGATCAGTTGGATATTCATGACACCATAGTTAGTCCCAGTTATAATGCATCAAATAAGTGCTGATGTAACATGTGACTTGAATAACTATGTTAATCATTTACGGGCTCAATTAAATAAATGTGAAGGAGTGGGGGGGGGGCGCATGAGACATCTACACTGTACAAAAAAGCTTGTGTGCTGTGTATATAAACACATACATACTGCAATTGTGTGTGTATCTCTCTCTCTCTCTCTCATATATAATTTCAAAGCTCGATTCCCAGAACTGCAACTGCACGGCCCCTGAGCAAGGCCCTTAACCCCAATTTCTCTGTTGTTTAAAAGAGATAAATGTTAGTCACGATGGATAAGAGCGCCTGCCAAATGCAGTAAATGTTAAATGCGTGTGAAGGTAATGTGAGGAATAGACAGATAAACAAATTGTACTTGATCACCAAAAGGATGAAAACCAGCAGAGTGAGATGCAAAAATCTGATCCGATTCCTTCTTTAACAATAAGGAATAAGATCCTGAAAACCATTCAGTCATAAGTTGTTTAATCATGAAACGGTGACCTCTTAACATCACTTGTAAATCAGCTGCTTTTTTTAAAATGCGGAATGATTCAGAATTAATTGCATCCAATTCATGTAATTCCTCAGTGCAGCTGTGAACGTTAAATTAAATGTAAAAGCTCAAAATGTTACAAATATCCCTTTTGGTAGATGATAAAACCTGCCGCATGTTTAGTGTAAATATACAGTATTAACAGTTTCTGTTTTACAAAGTAGTCTATTTAAATAGTACTGGTTTGACTAATGGTGTCAAGGAGATTTGGAATTTCTTTAGATCCGATAATTTGAGTTGGTTTATCGTTTTGTTTGTTTTCTTGGGTAAATGCTTATTTTAAGCTGTTGATTGGTTACGTTATTTATTAAAATTCTTCTTTCAAATGTTTTAAAAAGGGCCAAGGTGGCCAAAACCTTTTCCTCTGGTACAGAAAACAAACTGATGTCTTTGGTTTGCATATAGGTTCTATGTAAATAGCGAGCGTTTGTGCAAATTGTGAGGTCCTGGTGAGGTTAATATAAGCCTTGGTCTTCTAGAAGCAGACATTGCATGTTTATTTAACAATTCAGGAGCAAAATAATAAATGTTTTTATAAAGGTTCTACAGCAATTGCCATAAGCAGTCATAGGAGCAAGTATGCTAATTAATAAAAAAGCACAACATTGTTCCAGGATGCATGTCCCACAGGGAGCGCATTCCCCACTGCATAGCTTCCTTTCAACCTTAATGCATTTCTGCACCTGCAGTTAGGGCTGGGTGATGTGGCAAAAATGTAATTTTGGTCAGTGAGTTTGGTTTGGGGAATGTATTCCGTTTGTCAGTTAGTTCTTTGCAATTCTCCATTAAAAGAATCTAAGCTTTCCAAGGATATGAAACATGTTTAGCTTTTTTCTTTCTGAATTCTTGATTTCACTCACGGAATTGGTAAACGGTGGATTGTTGAGTAAGAATGTACCGACCATCAACGATATAAACATGGAGTTTATCGCGGTTTGATATATCGTTTAATCGGCTCAACCCTCCCTACCTTCTGTAAAATATAAAAGCAGAATTGACATTACATTCATGTAAAAAGTAGTTTTTCTGTTCTCTCTCTCTCTCTACAGTAAAGTATCCACAGATCAAGTCTCTGATGGGTCCCGACCCCCAGCTGAAGTGGGTTGTATCTGGAATGGTACTCACTCAATTTGTGGCCTGTTACCTGATCCATGAGTTGTCTTGGAAATGGGTGCTTTTCTGGGCATATGCTTTTGGAGGATGTATAAACCACTCATTGACACTGGCCATCCATGATATCTCGCACAACATCGCATTTGGAAACAAGCAGGTGCGCTGGAACAGGTGGTTTGCTATGTTCGCCAATCTACCTATTGGCCTACCTTACTCTGTATCCTTCAAAAAATACCACATTGACCACCACCGCTACCTTGGAGGGGATGGCCTGGATGTAGATATCCCTACCGACATAGAAGGCTGGTTCTTCTGCACACCTGCAAGGAAAATGCTCTGGCTCTTTCTTCAGCCCTTGTTTTATGCACTGCGGCCTCTGGTGGTAAACCCAAAACCTGTGACCAGAATGGAGATGATAAATGCAGCCATTCAGTTTTCTGCAGACATTTTTATTTACTATATGTGGGGACTCAAACCAATTGTGTACCTGATCTCTGGGTCCCTACTCTGCATGGGCCTCCATCCCATCTCTGGCCACTTTATTGCTGAGCATTACATGTTTCTGAAGGGCCATGAGACCTACTCATACTACGGCTGTCTTAACTTAATTACTTTCAATGTGGGATACCATATGGAGCATCATGATTTCCCTAGCATTCCTGGCAGTAAGCTACCAGAGGTGAGTGTCTGTTTATGTAGACCATTCTCAATTCCTCCAATAACAGAAGGATGAAATTCCAGAGAGTGAATCTAAAAGTGAATTAGATGGGTGTGTCGCCATGTGGCATGACTTGGTGGAACAATAAAGAAATGAATCTAATTGCAGAACAAATGTGAACTAACAACGTTAATTAACATCACATTAACTACATAGAAAAGCAGATATTTACCAGATTTTCCATCTTGCCCGCAATTAAACTGAGTAGCCCAATTAGATGTGGTGTAGTGGGTTATGGAAGCTGCACCAATATGTGCATTTCCAGCAACCTGGTTTAATTTCCACCCCTCCCTCTTTCTACCCCATTTCATCTGTCTGTCCTATAAATAAAGGCAAAATGCAGAAAATATCATTAAAATATAT
>JAOTRA010000002.1:4383718-4395703 GCA_026260255.1 Pseudolaguvia tuberculata | reverse complement strand
GGGTGTACCCCCGCCTCTCGCCCTATGTGTGCTGGGATAGGCGCAGCAGACCCCCGTGACCTCGGATTCGGGAATAAACGGGTAAGAAGATGAATGAATGAAAATTTACGATAATAATATCTATTACAGATTGCCACTACAACAAATTCTCTTGTACTTCCACATCATGTAAGCATCGCCCAGTGCAAATGTTTGTGTCGTTAAGTTGCCAAGTGTGTTTTGTTTTTTGGTTCATGTTTTGTCTCTTGGTTCATGTTTTGTCTCTAGCCACATAGAGACAACAATTTTGCCCTTTGATTCGTTTGTGTATTTAAACCTTCATAGTTCAGTGGTTGGATTGAAGTAATGCTCAATATACATTTTCTAAACTTGCAGGCTTTTGGTTCATCCATTGCTGTCCTGGTGTTTGTTTGGTGGTCCTGGTGTTTGTTTGGTGGTCCTGGTGTATGTGTTTTTTATCAAATTTTTCTGCTCTGATTTTGTTTTGTCTTTTTACTCAATAAATAAATTGCTATATTGCATCCATCTCTACTTTTACTACATGTCAGTCATATAAACACTAACGTGGGCTTAGAAAGTACTTTAACGACACCATTAGAGGGCAACTACACAGACTGATAACGGTTATTATGTGCCAGTTGATGATTTTCATGTGACGTCACACTTCCCTGGTGGGCAAAACAATGTTTTTGCTCCCCTGGCAGGTCACAAATTTAGTGATTTCATTAATTTATCCAGAATGCTGTTGTATTTTTCGCTATAAATCACATTTGTTAGTAATAATCTTTCATGATGAACTAGAATGACCTTGACAAGTTAATAAATAATGTTAATAAATAATATTAATAAAAATAAAAGTCAATTTATTTTGTCACATACATTATTATACAGAGTACAACATATAGTGAAATGTTTTTCTTCACATATCCCCATCTTAGTAAGATGGGGGTCAGAGCGCAGGGTCAACTATTGCACAACGCCCCTGGAGCAGGAAGGGTTAAGGGTCATACTCAAGGACCCAACAGTGGCGGACTTGAGCCCAGGTTTTCCATGGCTGTGGTGCTGCTTGAACCCAGGTCTTCCTGGTCTTTTGATCAACAACTCGGCACTTTAACCATTTGAGCCATCGCTACCCCCAATAGTCACACAAACTATTTGTTGAACAAAATGTTAACGAACTGAAATTTCAGATTAAGTTGTACCTTTCTATTCAATCATATTTAGTATTAAGACAATATAGTATTGTGTTCAGACTGATAAACTTTGTTTTATTGTGGTAGTAATAATGTTTATTTAACATGTTGTACAGGGCAGCACGGTGGTGTAGTGGTTGGCATGGTCGCCTCACAACAAAATGGTCCAGGTTCGATTCCCGGGCTGGAAATCTTTCAGTGCATATTCTCAACGAGCTTGTATGAGTTTCCTCCAGGTACTCCGGTTTCATACCACCATCCAGAAACATGTACATTAGGTTGATTGGTGATTCCATAGGAGTAAATGTGAGTGAATGGTTGTTTGTATATGTCTTGCCCTGTGATAGACTGGCGACCTGGTGTACCCCTGCCTCTTGCCCTATGTGTGCTGGGATAGGCACCAGCAAACCCCTGTGACCCGAATTAGGGAATAAGCGGGTAAGAAGATGAATGAATGAATGAATTTCCAGAGTTTGGAAGACACCGTACAATTTATTCAGAAGCCCAGCAATAGCAAATTGGTGGTGTTAGGAACCAAACCCAAAATCTTCCAGTTAACTGTTCAACACATTTACATTTGAAACATTTACAACTTACACCACAAAAATTATACAATGTAATTGTATGGTTAATAAAATGTCAGTGTCACATTTGCCTGACTTTATTGCCCCCCTCTCTCACCTGCTGGTCCTGCAGCTTAACTCCAACTACGCGGAAGGTATTGTTAGCAGTGTTGTGGTAGATATTGATGCGGCTGAAGCCCTGCTGGCCTGGTTTGATAGGCACCCACTTCTTGCTTGTGTCATCGTAGATCATCACAGATGCCCGGGCCTGGCAAATGCTCTGTTCACTATGGAAAAACAAATAAATAGTAATCATATATTCAATATGGAGGGCACCCTATAATTATATTTCATAATGTTGTAACTTTTTTTTGTCAATTTTTTATCATGACTAGTTTTAAAAAAACACCTTTTGACACATTTTAGTGTAGAAGCATAATTCAGTATCTGTAATTTCGAAGATCCTGGACAAAAATTCGATTTGCTTGGCTTTATATAGGGCGGCGCGGTGGCGTAGTAGATAGCACGGTCGACTCATAACAATATTCGGGGATCTTTCTGTGCGGATTTTGCATGTTCTCCCCGCGCTTGCGTGGGTTTCCTTTGGGTACTCCGGTTTCCTCTCACAGTCCAAAACATGAAGATTAGGTCGATTCTATATTTTGCCCATAGCAGTGAATGTGTGTAAATGATTGTTTATCTATGTGTTGCCCTGCGATGGACTGGCGACCCACATAGGGCCCACCTTTCACCCTATGTGAGCTAGGATAGGCATTAGAAAATGTATGAATGAATGAATGAATGAATGAATGAATACACTTGCTCTAAAGGGAGAACTGGTCATCTCAGGTTATATAAACAAGAATACAAGCCATGTATGAATGACAAGCTCTTAAATAACAACCCCCCTTCTACTATGGCAATGTAGTGGTAATGTAATTATGGTGAATGACTCTGAGCAAGGGGCGTGCCAGCTAATTATATAGTGGGACATCAGAAAAGGGCCAACCGTGAAACAAACGAAAGCTGCTGTACTGATAAGCAGCTACGGTTAAATTAAAGGCAAGAGTTTCTCAGATGCTTTAAATAGCCCTCTTTATCCATATGATGACAAGGCACTCCATTATCACTAAGTGAACAGGAAAATGTTTAACACGCAGACAAAAAAAAATTACATGGCTTTAAATGTGGTTACATTGAGCACTTTAGAATAAGAAAAATTTGACACCGACTAAAATTTCTGTAGAATAGTTTATTAGTAGGAAATTGAAAATCAGAAATAGGAAATGTTTTTACACCTGATTTGTGTTATTTTATGTTAAGCATGTCACTAGTTGAATGCTATGCCAAATAAGGCAGATATGATATACTGTAAATACAAAATAATTGGCACAATCGTAACCGTTACATTTTACCGCTCTATAAGACTTCACGACTACAAGAACAATAATCGCTGACAGTTTGAAGGGTAAAAAGCTAAACAATTGTAAATGGAATAGAAACAGGAAGTGAATAGAATGGCACGGGAAACATGTGTTAACATGTCAGATTTGATAAGAAATAAAATGTTAAATAGGATTAAAATTTGAAAAATGAATAAGAATCATCTAATTATATTTATTAATTTGAGTTCAGTCCTGAAAGCTATTGTGAAAACACTGAGAAGGCTGTAGGAATACACTAAACTCACAAACAATCCCACTCACAGTAACACCAGGAGCAATTAAGAGTAGACTATTTACATGTGGTATTTTTGGAAACTAAAGAAAAACTAGAAAGATTCACAGGAAAAAGATGTATAAGAAAATAATCTTAGAATTGGACAATTCTACAAAAACCACTACATTATTCTACATTACCACTACAAAAACCTCTGACAGGAAATACATTCTTCTGTAAGTAATCTGGTACTTACATTTATATATCATGTAAATCTATCTTGTATTACCTGTCAATATTTTCAGTTCTGCATTCTGACTTATCAATCTTATTATACAGTCAGATCCATAAATATTAGGACATCGACACAATTCCACCACAATGGATTTCAAATCAAACAAACAAGATGTGCTTTAACTGCAGATTGTCAGCTTTGATTTGAGGGTATTTCCATTCAAATCAGGTGAACAGTGTAGAAATTACAACAGGTAGCCAGTCCATCACAGGGCACACATAGACAAACAATCACTCACACACACATTCACTCGTATGACTCACCAATCACAGAAAGATCCCCGACCCAGGATTTGAACCCGAAACCTTCTTGTTGTGAGGCAACCGTGCTAACCACTATGCCACCGCACCGCCCATGACAGGGTCATTTGCAAAGCTAGCCATTATTTGGCCCAGATGGGACTTGAACCTGCAATCCTCGGCTCTGAAGGCTCCCAATTTACACAGGTTGGCAATGCCTTTATGCACAAAGCAGCTTTATATTAAAGACATGGTCAATGTGGAGAACGTGTTCAGCTCTGACCTCAACCTCACCAAGCACATTTGAAATAAACTGTCTGACTGCGTCACAGAGCTTTTCGTCCGATACTAGTACCTAAACTCAGTAACACTATTGTGGCTTGCAAGTAGCAAGACCAGAGGAGAACAAGTGGAGTCAAACAGCCAGAACATTCCATTTTCAGATGAATTTGTTGACCTTCTTGTTATTTTGTATTAATAAGTTTTAGTTTGGCTGCTTAGAATACAAAGCTTGGGTAACAGAGAAGGTTAGAACTGCTTGATGAGTGAGAAGAATTTTTGTGACTGCAAAAGCACCAGTGAAGCCCTGCAGCACTGCATTAATTCTTTATGTCTTACAGATCCACATGACTCTCTTCACTTAGGCCTTCCAGTCATTACTGTGTTCGCTGAGTGCATTCTGGTGTACACACAGGGTGTCGGGTGAAGGCTGGTCTGATTGCAGTTGTTTCTGTCCTTATTTACAACGATTGCTGCTTAAGGGGATCTGCTTAATAAATCATATTAATACATGAATATAACACTAAACCTAAATGGTTGGTGTTTGTTATGGGTCAGAGATTGTTGAGTTTAAATGACACGGTGTTGAAAAGGTCATGCATTACTGGCAAACTAGGGTCTTTTGTTTTTTAAACAATAAGATACAAATAAACCTATCAGACCCTAAAAACGTATAATATAAGGGTTGCAACAAAACGTAAGAGAAGGCATCACAAGGCATGCAAGGCTGTTCTTCTACTAAGCATACATGCAACCATTTGACACTTTCTTTTATTAATTACAGTAAAAAAGTGAACAGATAACCGATGAAATTAACATTTTTTAATAGTTCCATGGACTAAAATCTCTGATACTACATGAAAGACGAAGGCAAAATCCAATAATTGGTGCTCCTTAGACTTTTAAATCCAAATCTATATGGAAATGTTTCAGCAAGAAGAACTGCTGATCTGATAAAAAAAATATTTTTGATTAATTACCACTTTCTTACCACTGTTTATTACATTACACAGAGGACACAAGGCAAACAAAAAAGTCCGGGATTAATCAGAAAGCTCATAAAACTACATTCATGATTGTTATGATAAAGTGGGGATGGAAAACCTTTCTCTCATCTATTCCTGTTATTTTTGGTGCTATTTGCAGTAACAGAATGACAAAAGGTTAGATACTTCGATATATTACTTCCTGTGTACTCCATCAATGAGGACTGCAAACATACACCACTATATCCACTACACAATACATCAAATATTTATGTGAATAAATGCCAAAGGAATATGCTGCTTACTATGAGAGTACATAAAAGCTTACCCTTATAGGACAGAATAGGGTTTAAAAAAACGAAAAAAAAAAAAAAAAAAAGGATACATTTACAGTATTTGGCAGATGCTCTTATCCAAAGCGACTTACATTTGATCTCTTTAGTACAACTGAGCAATTGTGGGTTAAGAGCCTTGCTCAAGGGTCCCACAGTGATTCTTGGTGGAGGTGAGAATCGAACCCCGGTCTTTGTGGTATCAGTCCAACACCTTAACCACTAGGCCACCACTTCATGACGATTCTCAGTGGAAAAAAAGATCAAATAAAACAAAAAAGTTCTCTGTTATTAGGCAGCAGGGAAGAAGGAGGTTTATGGTGGGGTTATATGGGGGAATATAAGTGATTTTTAAGCTTGTAGGCCAGTAATTATATGGGGAGGGGAGCTAAATCTCTGCTCTTCTGTCAAAGGAAGAACACGGAACTGAAAAAGAAGATGGAAGGCATTTCCTGAAAGAGCATTAACTCTTCCAGTTCGCACTTTAAATAATACAGAGCATAAGTGATTTCCACACACACACACACACACACACACACACACACACACACACACACACACACACACACACACACACACACACACAATCTAATTGAAAAGCTATAGCAATATGAGGGATAAGGGAATATTTTTGAAGTAATACATGCATATTAATAAAGTTTAGAGAAGCTTCTCTAGGCCAAAGAAAAATAAAGCAATTGATATAAACTACTAGTATTACAACGATAGAAACAATAAAATCTATAATTAATAAATAATTATAGCTAATCGATTGGTTTATTAATCAGTTACAAGCATCTTTAAAAGATGTGCTAAAATGTATTAAAAAATTTTTTTTTTTAAAAAGGGTGTATGTTATGTTAAAGACAGAAATTATTTATAACATAATGTCCTTGAGCCTGTGAGTCTCTCTGATAATCCTGTAATGATAATCTGTAGTCAGCACTCTGGGGCATATCACAGATCTATAAGGTCTCTCATAACCAGCTCATTAGATGCATCTATGCTTTTCATCAATCTATTTTTATATCATTAGCTCAGGGAGCTGCAATAATCAAAGAGGTTTGTGTTGTTGGAAGAATTATTACACAAATTCATACATTAAAACACACAGGAACAGAATGTCTTAAAGAATTCTGGCATCAATTCTAGTATCTTTTAAACATACTCCAGCTCAATAGATAAGGACAGCAAACAAAAAGGAAATGCATCAATCAATGTACTGATTGTTATATAATGGTTGCTCTCTCTCTCCCCCTCCCTCTCTCTTTCTCTCTATATATTATACGTATATATACAAAAACCCGATTCCAAAAAAGTTGGAACACAAATTGTGAGAATAAAATATAGATGACATATCATGTTGAAAGTGAGACATTTTGAAATACCATGCCAAATATTGGCTCATTTTGGATTTTATGAGAACTACACATTCCAAAAAAGTTGGGACAGGTTGCAATAAGAGGCCGGAAAAGTTAAATGTACATAAGAATCGGCTGGTGGACCAATTTGCAACTTACTGGGTCAATTGGCAGCATGATTGGGTATAAAAAGAGCCTCTCAGAGTGGCAGTGTCTCTCAGAAGTCAAGATGGGCAAAGGATCACCAATTCGTTCCTCACACAATTATTGGCACAATACATACATACAGTACATAGTGGTACTATGCATTAATCCCTTTAAAACACACTCGTGTTTACACGGCCTCACACATTTGCACACTATGCAAAAAAAATGGCTTGCAACACAAATTTTCTCCTTACAAACTTTCAACCCTAGTGAAAAAAGCATATTTCATTGTATTTGTAATATATTTCCTGTTTCAATAGTACATTGCAAATAAAGTACTACCTTTAAATATATATAAAAGTGTATTACCATGCTTTTACCTATTTACCTATAGACTTTTCCGATATCATGGAGCCCTACTTAAAAGTGTTTTTTGTTGCTCACAGTTGTTCTCGGTATTTACAAAAATAAGTGCTGATACTTCAAACAGCATGAATGCAATTTTCCTGAACAAAACATGCTTTGTAGTATTAGCTTTAATTTTTATTATAGGTGTTGGCACCTTAATTGACAGTCATTTACTGTAAAATCAACAGGACTTTATGTGCCCAAGGTAGTGACATGAAGCGAAGGACGATTTATCAGCTCTCACTCAAAATGTGAGTACAACACACACACACACAGACACACACACATGCAAGCTCATAAACAACTTTTGCCCTGGGCTCAGTTCTCATCACAATATCCCAAACAAATTTCATACTCTCACTGCATGTTTATTTGTCATATGATATACATAATTACCACATAATCTCCATGTACTGCTTAGGGTGGTAAGGTGTAATAACAGTTACAGAATTGCTCCTACAGAATATTTAGTCAACCAGTCCATTGTAAAAAAAAAAACTGTACCGAAAGCAGGTTGAGCTAGGAAGCGGTTTCCATAGTGATGATTAAAAAGTGGACACATGGCACAGGTCCTTCCCCCACGGAGCCTAGTGAGAACAACAATGGCTAGCCTCTCATTGACAAATCATTCATTCTTTCATCTTCTTATACCCGCTTATTCCCGAATTCTGGGTCATGGGGCTCTGCTGCGCCTATCCCAGCACACATAGGGCGAGAGGCGGGGGTTCACCCTGGACGGGTCGCCAGTCCATCTCAGGGCAACACATAGACAAACAACCATTCACACACACATTCACTGCTATGGACAATTTACAATCCCCAATCGATGTAATATGCATGTTTTTGGACTGTGGGAGGAAACCGGAGTACCCGGAGGAAACCCACGCAAGCGCGAGGAGAACATGCAAAGTCCGCACTGAAAGATCCCTGGCCCGGGATTCCGAACCCAGGACCTTCTTGTTGTGAGGCGACCGTGCTATCCACTATGCCACCGCGCCGCCCTGACAAATCATATTATTATAAAAAGCGCATCCTGAAGATTGAGAGAATATTAGTTAGAAATGCATATTCATCAAATCATTACAAAGACTGTTACATTGTCTTTCCATAATTAACACAATACTACAATAGTATTGTTAAGTCTGAAAAACGCTTGTTTAACAGAAGTATTAATGATTAATCCAACATGAATATTAGTGTTGCATAGTTTTGTAACAAGTGGGCAGAATCATGCACAGACAAATCAGTTAAATGTATATGATCAACAACATAAAATGCAAAGCTCAAGTCAAAATTTTCAGCATTTAGATTCACAGAATTTGGCAGACGCCTTTATCCAGAGTGACTTACATTTATCTCTTTTTTAATACAATTGAGTAATTTGCGTTAAGACGCTTGTTCGGGGGGCTCAGCAGTGATGAATTGTTGGTACTGGTAATCATGATAGATCACCTGCTAGCAGTTTACCACTTTTTACTGTACACTAGAACTGTGCAAGCAGTTTCTTTAGATAAACATTTTGCCATATCCGAACACATTCCGAACTCATTGCTATCCAGATATAAGACTAGTTGTGATGTAACACAATATATAAATGTCATCCGAAATCTTCAACTTCCATTGCTGTTACTGTGGGTCATTATCTCGTACACTTATGACTTTGTCAAAACTACTGTAGTAAAATTGCCAAAATGCTAAGTTAGCTAGTAATCTGGTCACATTAGCAGTTTTCACTTAATGAGGGTGTCTACAAACTAACTTAGTTAGTTCACTAACTATCTAACAATAAGTTCGTTACTTGAACAGAAATCAAACAACATTTTAGGATGAAACTTGTTTGTTTTCAATGTTACATGCTAGGTTTTCAGATTAGCTTTAATGGCACACTAGAAAAGCAAGTCGATGCACCAATATTTTTAGAGCTTGTAAGGCTTTAAGAACACAAGATTCCTTGATGATGGGAAAGAAGATTCCAGTGTATTAATTCACATTATAGAAAGCACTATAGAGGCAAAAATACCTTTTAAAAGGGATTCAAGAAAAAGGTAGAGAAAGTGTTGAGTCACAGCTGCTGCTGGCATGGACGCTTAGGAAAACCTTTGCAAATCTGGCCTTTCCAATAACATACTTACACTTCCTGAAAAGGTTTCCAAGTGAACTGTGTCTATTTTTTCGGCCCAGCAGCTCTTCTCTTGAGAACGTCTCGAAACATTTTTCTAGTTGGACGCTTATTACATGTATTTATACCATACAATTTGTGTTCTATATATGTCATTCTCAAGATAATATAACGGGGCAGCAGAAAAAATGTAGGAGTCACACACTGTAATGAAAGCTATTATTTGACAGCTGGCGCCTGACTTCTCTATGGACTTCTCTTTAAAATACTGCAGGTTCATGTCTTTCAAGCTTATAAAGAAAGTGAGGGTTGTATTTGTATTATGGCTAAGTGTGAGAAACCAAGTCAGCTTGTTCTTGTGGTGGAACAGCTGGTGAGACAAATCCGTGTGTCTGGATACTACACTTGCTGAGTAAGTATGTGTGTGTGGGTGGAATTTTAGTAGTGCTGTAAAGAAGAGCATGTAAAAGTAAGAAGCTGATACTAGACCTTGCACAGAGGCAAATAGTACGCAAAGAAGGGAGGGAGAGGAAAAAAATGAAAATGGAAGCAGCACGTGACCACTAGAAACCAGCAACCTTGTCCTTCTGCTAATCATGTCTATCCACAGGAATGAAGAGTGGAGGAGGAGGTTGGAATATTGCTTATGTTTAACAACCACAGGATTCGTCTAACTACTGCAAGCAAGTCTGTGCACACAGCCTCACCCACACATACAGAGTTATGCATACAAACATTTAAATATAGCTAAAATACATTTAAACATTATAACAGCCTGATAATATCTCTGTGCACTAAGCCCCCAAACTCCATTTAGAGTTATGGCATTTAGCAGTCACTTATACAAATGAGCTATTAGGGGTTAAAGGCCTTGCTCAAAGGCTCAGTGGTCGTAGCTTGGTGGTACAGGGAATCAAACTCAATTTCCCTAGGTGAGCGGGATAGTACATAGTGTGTTATTGGTAGTCGAACAGCATTGGGATCTTTCCTATTTCAAGCTCACTGTTGCCACCAGATCCATATCCATGCAGTTTGCTAGTAATGAACTTGTCTTCAAGATGGCCATCCAGACAATACCACGGAAACTTTGCTGAAGCATGGAATAACCTGTTGGTTTATCTGGTCAGAGCTGGTTTCTCTCAAGTTTTCTTTTCTTCATTCTGACATTAATGGAGTTTTGGTTCCTTGCTGCTGTCAACTAATTCATTTTCAGCTATTTATTAAACTGAACTGAGTGTTTTGAGTAAGTGTTTGTTAATATTCTATTTGATTCTGTGAAGCTGCTTTGACACATAAAAAAGCGCTATATAAATAACCTCCTCAGCCTAATACCTGCACTATTGCCTATTTATACATTTGGAATGAAATGTAATTTGCAAATTCTCACAGCTATATTTAGTAAAAAGCCATCTAAATGCGTAAAGATTATTGAGAAAGTAAAAGACAGCTTAACCTAGACTAGGACCTTCAACTACTATAACATAGTGCACTGTTGGGATGGTTGGATGTTGCAAAACATTAGTTCCTATGGTTCTGTAGGTTCAAATTATTAGTGTGTACGGCTATAGCAATGGACATGAAAGAATAACTTGATTAAAAAGTGATTTTGCATGTTAAGTAAGTTATTTATATATATTTGTACATTTTTTCAGTTGACTGATTAGGTTTGCTTGCTTAGATATTACATCTAACAGCGATGCGGGTTTGAGTCCTTTCTAGTACTACCTTTTTCTGTTTTTGAAAAACAAGCTATAGATATTCGATATTAAATTAAAACTTTTTTATGTCAAAAACTCGGGTATTAAAACAATTACAATTCGAAAGGTAGTCTCTGTGCCTTTTTTCTAGTGAGAAACAAATATTTCTAATAATTCCGATAACATGTACAGGCAGCATTATATTTTATAGCAATTAAAAGTGCCAACTCACAGTTTCTTAAAGTTAATGGAGTAGGTTTTTTATGTACTTCAATTTGTATTCAAGAACAAGGTAATAAGTGACTCAGCACAAATTTCAACTAGATAAGAACAAGTGGTTAGCACGGTTGCCTCACAACAAGAAGGTCCTGGGTTTGATTCCCGGGCCGGGGATCTTTCTGCGCCGTGTTTGTAAGTTCTACCTGCACTTGTATGGGTTTCCTTTAAATTGCCCATAGGTGTGAATGTGAGTGTAAGTGGTTGTTTGTTTATGTGTGCCCGGCGATGGACTGGCGACCTGTCCATGGTATATTCCAGTCTTTTGCCCTATGTGCGCTGGGATAGGATTCCGGCAAAACCCTCCTTCTTCTCCTTTTCGGCTGCTCCCGTTAGGGGTCGCCACAGCGGATAACTCTTCTCCACCCTACCCTGTCCGCTATATCTGCCTCTTTCACCCCAACTACCTGCATATCTTCCTTCACCACATC
>JAOTRA010000002.1:4365423-4375869 GCA_026260255.1 Pseudolaguvia tuberculata | reverse complement strand
ACACACACACACACACACACACACACACACACACACACACACACACACACACACACACACACACACACACACTCTGTCACTGCACAACTTCCCTTATCTGTTCATAACCCAAATGAGGATAGGTTTACTGTTGAGTCTGGTTCCCCTCAAGGTTTTCTCCTACTTCCACTCTAGGAAGTTTTTCCTTGCCACCGTCGCCTCCAGAATAAACTGTTTAAAAATATATTTCCTTACGATGGAATCAATTTAAATTATTTTATCTTGTATTTATGCTCCCAACATCAATATGAAATTTATTAAAGTATCTTTTATTGGGGGATGGCAGCTTGGTGGTCCTGGGAATTGTACTCACAATTTTCTGATCAATAGTCTGATCATTAACTTTACCTCTGAGCTATTACTGGCATGTTTAGGTATCAGGACAACATACTTAACATTACATCTACCAAATTATTAATATCTATCATTCAACATGTTTGCATAAGTTAAATATAATGGTTAAGTCCTATTAAAATATCTTTTTGTACTGTAGACTCACATATGTTTTGAAATGTTAAGTATTGAATAGCAGCAAAGAGGCTAATTAACAGCGAATGTTTAGCATATTTCCTTGTCTGTAGACTAAAATGACACAATTTCCTGTTGACATAAGACCTTCATACTTATACTTTACAAGGCTATCAAGATTATCCTGCTTTGAATAAAGATGGTTGGTTATGGACTTTTATTCTATTTAATTATTCTAGTCTTTTATCTAGTTTCTTTCTATTCAGCCAGGTAAACTAATCTACTTGCTGCATTTAACACTCTACACAGAGACATGCTCTAGAAATTGGGTGACACAAAGTTCTGTTTCTAGATCTATGCGCATCTCACTTCATGAAATATTACAGTTGATTTAGCGACATGTGTAAATGCCAGCTAGAGATGCATAGGTACATATTTATTCATTTGTAATATTTATCGGCAGCCTATTATTCATTGGAGAATAAAATCAGAAAAAAAATTCATCATCTTAACATTGGAAAAAAATCTTAAAAAAATAGAGCCAACCCACTGTGTCCATGCAGAAACAGTAGTTTTAATATACTATAGCCATTAAACCGCATAAATCAATGTCTCCTCCTCTTGTAGTGCAAAAGAAATGAATCATAATAACAGTCAGTAGGCATTACAGAGATCATTCAGCATCAGAATAGTTAACAAAGATTACATTATTAGATGGGTTTGTTTTATTTAAAAAAAATTTTGTGATGTTTAATTCAGTCCATGTAGTACAAATTGGCTCTGAGTTAGATTTAAAAAAATGAAATAAATGAAGTGTATTGCATATGTTGTGATTCACCTGAACATTATGTAGCTGTAAATACATAGAATTACTTAATTTTATATCATGAAGCTACACAAAACACATAATATTGAAAATGTTGTGTCTCTTGCCCTATGTGCACTGGGATAGGCTCCAGATCCCCCCCCACCCCCCTGACCCCAAATTAGGGAATAAGAGGGTAAGAATATGAATAAATGAAATACTATATTAAGTCATTTTAAAGAAGACTACATATGGCTACTGTTCAAACTATAAATAATTGGTTGTCTCATCTAAAAAGTCTTCCTTGCAGCATTTTGGAACAGAGCGCATTTGTGTTTGGTAGTCATGCTGTTTTACTTCTTCATCATTCACATGAATCTTCAAAAAAGCAAAGTTGAAGTCAGTTCTGGTAGGTTTCAATCATACAATATCGTCATGCTTCAGTCGCTGCAATGCTCACTGAGGCCAGACGGTGGGGTCATACACCACCGTCTGCTGCAATAGTTTCACTGCAAAGTTATCAGCTTTGGCATCCCATTAAAGATATCAAATGAAGTAGATTTATTTTGTGTTTAAGTACATAGAAACCAACAACTTAACCTACCTCTTTACATAGGATATACCTTTAAATTACCACCACTATTATTTCAGTGTGATAATTAAGAGAATCCACTTCATTTTCACACACATTGTCAGCAATTGTTTATATCACACACCACTGCATGATGCTCATGTCCTTTCCTCCCGTGGACACCAAATGGTTATCGTCAAACAGAAAGTTTACGTTGGTGACATGACTGCTGTGACCGCCATAGACATGACTAGAAGCCTGAGCAAAGACAAAGATACACAGAGAAGGATATTTCTTCTCTTTTGTATATATTGGACAAAACGGTAGTTAAAAACATGATGATGGCTTACTCTAGATTGGGAGCAGGGGAATGTGAATAGGCGAACTTTTCCAAAATCATCCCCAGTGGCGAGAAGTCTTTTATCATCAGTACTGCACACAGCATTAATATCTGTCCCATCAGAGCCATCCGGCCACAAGCCTGTGATAGAGCATGAAACTTTTTACTAAACATTATTAACTATTTCTATCTTATTATCACACATTACTGCATAATACTCACCAAACACATGAAAGCCCAGTGTGCAGGTAAAAGTGGCCCACTGTATATCTCTGATAGTTTCCATACTCACCACTTGTTTACACACAGACGGGATCCCTGAATAAATAATCACATTTTAATCTGTCTTGACATCATCCACTTTGTACATAATGTCTAAAGAAATGATCAATAGATGCCTAACTTAATATGAACCTTTTTGAAAGAAATACTTAACAGTAAATGTAGCTGTACTCACAGTAAAGGATTTCATAGTCTCCAGAGTTGGACACCAGGTACTGAGAGTCTGTAGACCAGTCTAAATGAGTAATGAAACTGGAGTGACCCTACAAAAGACAAAGAGCAAAATACCTTTTTAAACTAATTTTAAACTGATATTAAGATGAGCACCGTGGCTTAGTGGCTCAGTGGTTTGCATGTTCTCCCCGTGATTGCGGGTTTACTCTAGTTTCCTCCCAAACTACAAAAACAGGTCTGTTAGGTTGATTGGTGAGTCTAAATTTGCAATAGGAGTGGGTGTGGCCCTGTGATGGACTAGCCAGCAGATCCTCATGACCGTGAATTAGGGAATAAGCAGGTAAAGAATGAATGAATGAATGAATGAATGAATGCATAAATAACAAGCACAACTTATAAGTAATAAATGTTAAATAATGCCCCTCGATGGAGGGCCACCTTATACTGGTAGAGAGGTTTAAGTGCCCAAAGGATCCTTGAAGCTATGTTGATGGGGCTACATGCTCCCAGTAGGTTCTTAGGCTCCCAGACTAAGATGGCTTTAATTGCCCCTTAGTGGAAATTAAAACAACAAGGCTATTGACATCGCCTGTCTGTCATCGCTATGGAACATTGTCACTTAGCTGGTGGGGAAGGTTGAGAGGTAAAAACTTTTTATAGTTGGGCTCACTTCCACGTACAATTTGGCTTTGGAACCAAACTTCTTGAGAGAGGAGGGACTCTCCATTACACTGGAGTTGCCCGTGATAAAAGGCAGAGGGCTAACGTGGGCATGCTCATAGGCAGAAGGATTGGTGCACCTTCTGCAGTAATGCGGTCAATATAACGGTTAGTCGTTGTTCAATGATGTGACTTTAAGCTCTTTGAATTCTGCTAAATTCTGTAAATTTAAATGTAAATAAAGAAATTACCAGTCAATTTACGTTCCTATTCTCACCTTTGGCCATGAGCTTTTCTCCGTAGGGTAACTGGGTGCTCTTTTTGGACCTTAAAGCTTTTACCTAATCACTTGCCAGTATAGGTAAGATTTTATAATTTCTTTTAGCATAAATCATTTGTATATCCTGAAATGCTGTTACAAAATAATAATAATAAAATACTGAGCAAAAACTTACTGAGCATTTTCCTACTCTGCTGTACTTCCTACCACTCTCAGCCACAGCATATATATAGATGTAGTTGTCATGTGACCCAATGGCAAGATAATTGCCATCTGAAAAACACAATAAAATATAAAAAAAACTAAATAATAAATCCAGGGTCATGTAAGTATTATGTGCAATAATAATAATAATAATAATACGTATTATTTTAAACATAGAAAATAATTATTGTGACTAACAGAAGAACACTGACCTGGAGCAAAACGCATAACTGAGAGCTGTTCATTGCCATCTGTGTGTACTGTGACTAGATCCTTAGTTTCAGTATTCAAGACAAGCCACCTGTCCATAGAAATACAACAAAACCAACCATGGTGAAGAGCTTGAAATATTTTCATTATTATTATTATTAGTCTTTTTGATATGTTAATGACTGTTCCATGAATATTAATAATTATAATAATGTCTGAAGAATAAATCTGATTAGTCACGTGGAATAATTTAGCAGTATATCAACATGATTGAAGTCTTCTGCAAATTGTACTATTAGATTTTTTCTTAGAACAGTAATGACATGGCAGAGACCTCACTGCTACAAAGGGACAACCCCCTCACCTGCCTGTCTGTGTTCCTATAGCAACGATTGCCCCAGAGGGATGGAAGCTGGCAGACTGTGCAGCATCCTATCCAAATAAGCAGAAAGGACAGACCTCAATTAAAAATACCAACTTCAGCAGAGACATATTAATGACATTTTAACTGATCGCATTTTGAAGGAAAATCTCTTATCTTATTGGCATTCAGTGTGAACAGCAAAGTAAGAATTTCATTGTACAGCGAAACCTGCTTCCCGTACTGTGTACATGACATAAACACTTTGAACTTTGAACTTTTATTTATTTCCTTTTCCCTTTGTCAGTTTATGTTTTTTTTGTTTATGCGTTGTTAAGTAGACAAGAGCTTTATATGTTAAGGTTAAGATCATGATCATGTATTTCTCATTATGATCACCAGCATTTTCTGCATTAATGAGTCCCCCACATGTAGTTACATTTTTTAAACCAGCTTGGTTTGGCCCAACAAAGGAAAAGGACAATTTTTGGCTAGTGCTGAGTCACATGGCCCAAATGACATCACTTCAACAAATGTTGTAAATGAAATTCCTCATTTTCAAATTATGTGCATTTTGTCCAGAAATCCAGCACTTTCATTTTATTTCCTCCTGGCAAAAAAAGAGTGGTACTGAAACTATCATGGCATTGCAAAAAAACAAAAAAACAAAAAAAACATCATAAATTAATAAAAGGCATTATGTCTTATTTGAGGACTTACACATGGAATCGATTTGAAGAAGAAATGCCTTTTATTAATTTATGATGTTTTTTTTGTTTTTTTAATATTTAGCTGTCCACATAAACCTTCATTTTATGGTATAAACGGTATATATAAGATATACATTTATGGTTAAAGTGGGGCTCAAAGGAATAGCAAACACAATGAAGGCTGTAACGTAGTATTATAGATTGTAGCCACCATGCATCACAAAAAATCCAGAAAATGGAGATTTTTAAAACCTTTGCTATAACATATAATAACATAAAAAGTATTTAGTCTTTAGCATACATAGTAAAGAAAGTGTGATAATAAATAACAAATCAATTTGACTACCAGTTGCTAAAAGACTCACCTAACAGCTAACCTATCCAAATCATCAAAAATGTGCGCTTTCATTACTACAAATTAGCTAAGTAGAAATATTTTTGTTTAATATATAGATGTGAGAAGTGGTAGCCTATTGGTTAAGGTGTTGGACTAATAACAGAAAGACCGGGGTTCGGATCCCACCTCCACCAAGCCTCCACTGTGGGCCCTTGAGCAAGGCCTTTAACCCACAATTGCTCAGTTGTAAAAAAAAAAAAAAAGAGACCTAATGTAAGTTGCTCTGGATAAGAACGTCTGCCAAATGCTGTAACTGTATGTAGAATCGCACAATGGTCACAAGAGGGTGCACAAAAAACTTGCTGTCACCCATGGTCATTTTGCGCTCTTTCAGTAACATTTATTGGGTTTTTTCCACACCTCAAAAGTCTTGGTCCAGAGAGGCTGATGGGATGCGGAATCCCACAGATTGATCAATTTATCATGTCCGCAGGTGAGGAACTGTAGCTTCTTTGGATGTACTGCTAAGCCCCATAGTTCATCAGTATGACCCTAAAAAACAAATACATACATTTTAAGTAACATAATTACAGTTGGTACCAGAATCACAGCCTTTGACTTTATAGTATATGATTGTGGAAGTGTAATTCTTTATCATTTCACCACCTGCCATGACCCAGAGTTCCTTTGTAGCAATCTACAAACTGATTTCCCTGAAACTGCTTTGTCTGTCTACTAAATAAATGCTTAAATTAAACATACATATTAAGTGTATTAGTATGTTGAATATGTTAAGTCACAAAATATATTTTGGTTTATTGGAAATAATACATAAGCTTTCCGGGGCAGCAGTGTAGTTTTCAGTTTTACAGTATTCACCTGTGTAATGGGGGTAAATTCTCCTTTCAAATTACCCAGCAAGATGTAGTTTTTGGTTGTTCCAATCAGAATAGTTTCTCCTTTTCCTTCAGCGATGGTACGAATCGGCCCATACATGTCAGGAACCTAAGAAGAACGATATATAGTGGCAAAAATGTAATATTACTATTTATTAGTCTACTGAGTGGTTTTTAGTATTCACCTCTTACAGGTACTCTAAATATCAATATCAGTCCATTACATGTTATTTTAATGTTACCCATGAAATAATATCTTATTGAGGTGATACAAGTGTTTCACCTCCACCATATGAATCTTCTGGTAATTTCGATCCCAAGTAGCGAGTTTATGGTCTTTTCCTCCTGAAATCAACGTGCCATCTCTCAACATGCACAGAGCAAACACGCTGCTTTCATGTGCCCCGAGAATAGCCAAACTAATGCGATTAGAGCCTTCAAGACAGACACAGAGCAGTGAACTACATTAGCAAACATTAACCTCATTCTCCAGAAGGTCAAAAACAACGAGCGTATGACGGATCTGCTCAGTAAAGCAGCACTGATTGAAAATCTTTACCAGCTGTAATCACATTATGTGGATGCAGCTGTTATCCGGTTACAGTTTACAATACTCAAGAGGAGAATTTTCAGAAAATATCACTACCACAAACAGTTATAAAATATTCAATATGTGTTTATGAAACAGTTACAGTCTGTATTATGCATGAAGGTAGCAATCGTTTAAGGAGCCCCATATAATTCAACGAGTAAGTTCTTTACCTTTTCCCCATAGAAGTATATTTCCACTGGAGTCACCAGTGATGGCATCACCATTTTCTGAAAAGGTCACACATAAGACAAACTTGGGCTTCTCTTGTTTCTGCAAAAAATAATATAAAATAGCTTTAATTACAAATTTATGTATAAACAGTCTACATACTTAAATCTATAGAGATACCTCATACAATCCCTGTTTCTTTAGAAGTGAGCCCTTTTCAAGTGACCAAAAACAGAGATGTGATTTCCCACATGTTACAATTATGTTGGCATCTGTTGGATGGAAATCAGCAGCAAAAATGGACTCGTTGGAGCTCTGGAATAAAAAGAAGACATAAAATTTGATGATTATTGAATTTCTGCAAAAAGAATATTTGAAGAAAAAAAAAAATACCTTAACTTCAGCCAGTCTCTCTTCTTGCTGCCAGTCCCATACTGAAAGTACATGATCGTTGGAGTCATCTACTACACACAACCAGCTACCCCCATTCTAAACGATGGAAATATAAACACAGATGCATGGTAAAATAATATTATAATCTATCCTTAATTAGGATAAAACATCCATTTTTATCAAACATTAAATCACATTAAACTGATTAAATACATTTTACACAGTTAAAACACAGCGCCTTAAGTGTAATATAGTGCATGCATATCATATATCTTACCGATTTAGAAAAGGAGAGGCACACAACCGCCCTGTCAAAAAAGCCAGTTCCAAAAACGTGAAGTGTGTTTAGACTTACAGAGTCCCAAACACGGACATGAGGTGCTAACTGCTGCAAAAAAAAAATTCCCAAAAAGAAGTGTTATTATTATTAAACTGCACAATATCACCAAACAACCTAACATAGATGTTTTTGGACTGTAGAAAGAATCCGGAGTAATCAGAATAAACCCATGCAATCACTGGGAGAACATGCAAACTCAACACAGAAAGTCCCATACCTGGAAATCAAACCCTTCCTGTATAATTCAGTTTAAAAGATAAATTCTGAATTTCATTCATTCATTCATTCATTCATTCATTCATTCATTCATTCATTCATTCATTCATTTTCTTACCCGTTTATTCCCTAGTTCTGGTTCACAGTGGTCTGCTGTTGCCTATCTCAGCTCACATAGGGTGAAAGGCAGGGGTACACCCTGGACAGGTCACCAATCCATCGCAGGGCAACACATAGATAAATAAACATTCACACACATTCACTCCTATGGACAATTTAGAATCACCAATCAACTTAATCTGCATATTTTGGACTCTGGGAGGAAACCGGAGGAAGCACAGGAAGAGCATACAAACTCTGCACAGAAAGATCTCCGGCCCAGCAATCGAACCCGGGACCTTCTTGTTGTGAGGCGACTGTACTAACCACTACGACACAATTCCGCCCTTATTATGAATTTCTTTCATTCATTCATTCATTCATTCATTCATTCATGTTCTTGCCCGCTTATTCCCAATTCGGGGTCATGGGGGTCTGCTGAGCCTATACCAGCAGACATAGGGCGAGAGGCAGGGATACACCCTGGACAGTTTGCCAGTCTAACGCAGGGCCACATAAAGCACTCACACACAAATTCTCTCCTATGGGCAATTTTGGCTCACTAATCAACCTAATGTACATATTTTTCTGGATGGTTGGAGGAAACCGGAGTACCCAGAGGAAACCCACACAAGCACGGGGAGAACATGCAAACTCTGCACAGGAAGATGCCTAGAACCTGGAACCTTCTTATTGTGAGGCAACCATGCTAACCACGATGCCATTGCGCTGCCCCAAATTATGAATTTATTAAAATAATTTTTTAATTTTTCATTTATCTTAGTGCTTTAAGTGTAGAAATGGAGAGTGAAGCATGCTTTTAATGGCACACTTCTACTATAAGGCAATGCTTTGTGAAAGATTTAACTGTGAACATTTGTCAGTCTGTGTAATGGTATATACTATACTTTGCCGTCGAAAGAGGTTCCAGCCACTTGTCCTGTTGCTATGGTGATTTTATCAGGATGGACAGCTAAGCTTAAGAGAAAAGGATGGAGACAAAAAGGACAGTATTTAACAAATAATGTAAAACAAAAAACAAAAATAAGCAAATCTCCAGTATATGAACAAAAGTTGGTGGATCTACCAACACAACCAAATAAGTGTGGAATTAGCACTACATTGCTCCTTCAATAGAATTAAGATCCCCAAGCACTATTCCAGCATGTCAGTGTCCCAATGTCAATGTTGATATATTGTATAATCAGTATACTTTATATATAAAAAATAATTATGCATAGGAGACATATGCATATATATATATATGTCTCATATGCATAATTTTTTGGTTTTGCAGAAAAAAAGCTGTGTCAATAAATTGTCCGAAATTGCTCTGCTGATTGAGAATACTAAGCTATAGGTTAATGTGAAGCAGCGTGCAGTCAATACTCTCACGTTTGTTTTCAGTTATATTTTGTGTATATATTATATATTATAACTTACATAATACTAGCCATAGAGAAATATAGAAGTAGACTTTTTGTTCTTACCATTTGATGTCATCAGTATGGCCGGTGTAGTGTCTTTGAAGCTGCTCATCTACATTGTACAACACCACCACAGAGGCAATAAAATAAACTGTCTCTCCAGTAGGAAGCAGGTAGAGATTGGATCTACAATCTCGTCCCCGGTAGCCATAGCTAATATGTAGTTAAGAACAAATATTAAGCTTGGCCGATTGTTAATGAAGATCATCTTAGGAATGTAATATTTCAAAAGTCTTTAAAAATACTCTAAATGAAGATAATACTGAATTGCATTAATAGTGCATGCTTTTAGTAGTGGATGAAATGTAATGTTGTTTATTTAAGATGTAAATATATTTGAACTCCAAATATTGCAAACATTTTATAATTAAAAATTTAATAATTTATATTTACCCACCGAAGTTCACTTACAAATATTACTCACTATCAGGTTACACTACAGAAGAGCTACTCAAAAAAATCCACTCAAAAAAAATCACAAATGATTACCAATTACAGATGGTTTAAGAAACTATATAGCCTTTAAAGTTGTTATTATTATAACATTTAATTTTCTACTGTTTATTATTGTTTGTGTAATTATGTACTGGTTATTCTAAAATCTTACTATTTTATTCTATTATGTTATATTACAAATTCTTCTTCTTCTTCTTCTTCTTCTTCTTCTTCTTCTTCTTCTTCTTATTGTTATTATTATTATTATTATTATTATTATTATTATTCAATCATTGTTCTAACCCTAACCCAGCCATTAGGGTTGCACAAGCCAGTGCATTCTTAGTGCCGGTCCCAAGCCCGGATAAATGGGGAGGGT
>JAOTRA010000002.1:4318587-4360689 GCA_026260255.1 Pseudolaguvia tuberculata | reverse complement strand
TACACACACACACAAATATTCGCTCAGCTTCCTTGACTCGAATACGAGCTTAACCCATTCCTACTTTAGTCAAGTTCATCTACACTAGACTCTTTGTACACTGGTGAACAGTGATGTTGTAGAAGAGGAAGGGGTCAGATCCAAACTGTTTCCACAACCGCCAAATGTGATTTACACCACTGCATACGACGCTCTGCATTGCAGTTGATGATGTATGGCTTGGATGCAGAAGCTCAGACATGGAAACCCATTCCATGAAACTCTGTTTTTAAGTTAATCTGAAGGCCACATGAAGTTTGGAAGCCTATAGTGACCTCATCACACTATGCACCTCAGCATTCTTTGATCCCGCTCTGTCAGTTTACGTGGAGAACAACTTCATGGCTGCCATTCCCAAACACGTTTACTTCCACATAATACAGCTGACAGTTGACTGTGGAATATTTAGGAGCAAGGAAACTGTTCGACTGCATTTGCACAGGTGGCATCCTATCACAGTTTCATGCTGGAATTCACTGAGCTTCTTAGAGTGAGAGCGATTTTCCCCCAAATGTATCTCTCCAATTTATACATTTATACGTCTCTCCATTTTAAACGTAATATGTGCTATTTCGGAGTATATTTTATTTGTAATTAAATTGTAGTGTATTTAGTTTACTTTTATGAGATAAATTGAAACAACTATACGTTCACGTATATCTAAAGTATAAAAAACATAAAACATAGTTAAATATTTTTCTTCACATTTATCACCTTGGAAAGTTAAAGGTCTTAGTGCAGAGTCAGCTATGATGCAGAACACCTGGAGCAGGAAGGGTTAAGGGTCTTTCTCAAGGACCCAACCGTGACGGACTGGCAGTAATGAGGCTCAAATCCATGTGCCTTTCTTTCCATGTCTACATTCAATGTTTTGTTACAGTAGTTTAAAAAAATTGTTTCAATTCATTCGTTCATTCATTCATTCATTCATTCATTCGTTCGTTCATTCATTCATTCATCTTCTTACCCGCTTATTCCCGAATCTGGGGTCACGGGGTTTGTGTGCCATTCACACACACATTCACTCCTATGGACAATTTACAATCACCAATCCACCTAATCTGCATGTTTTTGGACTGTGGGGGGAAACCGGAGCACCCGGAGGAAACCCACGCAAGCGTGGGGAGAACATGCAAACTCCATACAGGACCTTCTTGTTGTGAGGCGACTGTGCTATCCACTAGGCCACCGCGGAGTTTGCCTAGTGGATAGCACCACCAGTTTCAATTCAAGTATATACTAATTACAATTATTTTATAGTGTGTTATAATTTTTATTGTAAAAATAGATGAAAGCTTGGTGGTAATATACTTTTTAAATATTAAAATGTAGTAAAATAATTGTGTCTATATATTTGCAATGTACTGTTGAAACAGGAAATATATTCCAGATATTCAGCTTCAAATTCTCTAGGGTATGTTGTCCAATTACATTTTTTTTCCAATGAAACTAATAAATCCTTTGCACAAAGCACATGAGTTCCATGATGTGTTACGGTTAAAGAGGGAAAAACTAAAGTGTGTTACACAGATTCTTGTCCCCAGCCCCACTAAAGCCCTTTGAAATAAACCATAAATCTGGCTTCCACCCAGAATGTTTTATTGTCCTTAAGGAAATCTAGTAGAGTTAGTGGAAAATATTTATTACATTTTATCTAACGGTGAATGTAACTAATGCTTGAATAGGAAGTTTGTATACTGTATGTTTGTGATTGTCAGAAATATAGAAACAAATGTATATTATAATAATTATTATTTCCAGGAACCAAATGTATTGTTTCTAATAGTCCAATAGTTTCTAGTGAAAAGAAACTTGGTTAGTAAAGTAGACATAAAACACATCTTATTAAAATGATAATTTTGTAATAGCAACCTTCAGGTTTTGCTGGCACGGTTACTCTCTTTAAATCTACATTAGACTTCGCTGACAGTTTGATGCATTACATAATTTGTTGCTATAAGGTCTAGTAGATTCATTCTTATTGACTTTCATAAGTTGTATAGAATACACAGAAATCTGCGTACAGTCTGCGTATATTACATGGTCTTTTCTTTAAGGCTCCAAACACATCTGGAAACAATTCTTTTGAGCTTGCCGTCGTCTGCATTTAATTTTCTGGGGGTTTTTTTTACACTGTTTTATTGATTTATACATTCGAGTTTTATATTTGCTTGCCAAGATTAAAAAAAATGTGTGTGCTGTGAAAGCCACACTTAAGTTTAAATGAGTTGAGAAGGTGTTTGGTCTTATGCATGATTTGTTAGTTTTCAACATATATTAGTTTTTCCCATCCAGTAAATAATAAAAAATTGTCTGTTCATCAGGTCTGTTCATAGCAGTTTCTGTTAATTTGGTTTTTAACTAATTTCCATCTGTAGACTGATGACTGATTAATAATAATGGTAGATGGTAGATGAAGGATTTTCAGTCATTCATGTGAGATTAGTTTTCTCAGCAGGAGCACTTTAGCGCCAACCAAAACCCTGACCTTAAAGTCCCACTTTGATCCTGTTTGCAAAAAAGTTTACAGAAGCCATGATTTCCTCTCTAGTAAACCTAGAATCAAACTGGGCTGTTTTTAGAAACAGATTTTCTTTAGATTTCTGATTATAAAACATTAGTTTATGATTTGATCTGGATCTAAAAACGTCTCCTACTATTTAAAACATTGGTTCACTCCAGCTGAAACTTGGTTGGCGAGTGAAATATGGATGACATGTACTCTAAGTGTACATGTGTAGCTCAATCCCACATCCAATTTGGACCTCCCACAATGAATAATTAATAAACAACGTAGGAACAGCAGGTTAAATACATGATTCGCCGGCCCTGTTTTGCAATCAAGAGTAATGAAGTCTTGATTGCGCTAAAATGAACAGCCTCCTCAAT
The DNA here is from genome assembly GCA_026260255.1 of Pseudolaguvia tuberculata. Taxonomy (NCBI): domain Eukaryota; kingdom Metazoa; phylum Chordata; class Actinopteri; order Siluriformes; family Sisoridae; genus Pseudolaguvia; species Pseudolaguvia tuberculata. The sequence continues at coordinate 4,357,761 of JAOTRA010000002.1, read as the reverse complement.
GATTCCTTAACTGTTTTATGGCTATTGAGGCAATTTGCTAATTACGTCAGAGACTTTAAACTTAGCGCCTGTCAGATTTCTGTGTTAATTGTGGCAATAAGATCACAGCACACATTTACAAGGCCAGCTCTTGGTTTATTTACAAAGTGAGCAAGGAAAGTCTGGTTTTAAAACATCGGTAAAGAATTTGGTTTAAATAGCTGGAATTATAGGCATTTAAGATGACTTTTCATTTAAAAGGATCTAAAAGCTTTCTTTTCACCTTGGCTTTTGTATATTTGTCCCATTCACTGATAAAATAGACTGGGTTCTATAGTAAAAAAAACAAAAAACAACGTATTTGAACTTTATATACACCTCATGTATAAACTTGTCCTCAGTTTGTTTTTGCAGTATTAGGCCACCTGACCATTGTATACGTTTATGTTTTTTAAACACCTATTTCGGATGTAGTCTCTTTTCTACTGATAAAATAGCTTCCATGTTTTGTTAAAATGAAGAACACATGGCTTGAAAAATTTGCTCTTGCATCTACAACAGCATCAATGACATAACATACCTCTTTGGATGAAGAGGTCTGGGATTCAGCCGGTGTTCCGCTTTACCTTAAAACTGTTTAGAGAGGTTGAGGTTAGGGTTCTATACAGGACATAGAGTGTTTTTCTTTACAAACCATAAGACACTATGTCTTCATATTGTCGAGGTAGAACAACATTTTGAACTTATAGTTCCACTTAAGCAAATTCTTACCACTGCTAATGTAAGTATGCTGGTAAGATGATCATAAACATTTGGTGATTTGAAGAAGAAGAAGAAGAAGACAATACAGACTTTTTGCTAAATGTATAATCTTTTTTTGTATATTATTTGTTTTTATATTGATATACATCTGCAACAAATTAAATGAATCCAAATATCTACATTTTACAAAATGCATGCAAACCAAAACTTAAACTAACCAGTGACTTGAACAACAAAATAAAGAGAGAAAACTTATAAGATAGTCAACACTAAACTAGTCTAGGTTTACTATCATAAGGTTGACAGATTTTCAGAAACAAAAGGCTTGGAGAACTTTCTGGCAAGAATGTAGTTATTCTGCCCTTCCCCCTTTCCTTCGTCTATGAACCCGAACCCTGCCCGTCCAACCCTCAGGCAGCAGAAAGGCCAGCCAGACCTAAGATGATTTACAGAAACTGTGTGTCAGGTCATGGTGATGGAATGAAATCCTGGTGAACACACTGTGATGAATGAGCTTGGGTTGTTTGAAGAGGAGGAGGGGAAAAGAGAAGCAGGAGTTACCTTCAAATGCAAAAGCTGATCTGAGAGTAAACTGATGTGTGTTTAGGGGGAACAGAGCTTTTAAGCCAAATGAATCCTTAGGTTTAAAATGAAGAAGGCTACCATTACAAAGCCTACCATCCTCTTTCCTAGAGGCATAGATCTTAAATGCAGCTTTTAGCACATTATGATTCGACTGTAAATTTTAGGGGTGTGTGATTGAGCAGAGCGTCTTAGTGAAACTTCTCTCCCAGAATTGACTGTAATTATCGAAAATGCTCAAACCAGTAGTGCGACACAGAGGTTCATTGTTTCCTTTTTCGGTACTATGCGTTCCTTGCATTTGAGGCCCCAAGTGCAGCTTAAAACAACACTGTCCATAGGCAGTAATGCCCCTTGATGGGTTCTTAAGCTGACAGCACCGGCTTGTTCTGGCTTACATATCATTTCCAGATGGGGGTCAGAAATAAAAACGATGGAAACATTTCGAGTGAAACTGGAAACTAAAGAAAGCAGAGCAGGGCACAAAAACAATTTAATTTACCATCACCATAGTACCTTTATGATAGTTTAATCTAGAGTAACAGAAGCTCAGTGAGACTCACCGGAAAGTGGAAAACATTTTGCTATTTGTTTCTCTTTCAAAATACTAAAATAGTCTCTTTTTACAGCTACTATGTGTTCCACAAGTTCCTTGAGTGAGATTCTGTAGGCAGCAGGCCTAGTGTATAATTTATAGATTTTTCACATTCTTTTAATTAAATGTAATATCATTAAATGTGTTAAAATTACAAAATGGATTTTTTTACCTACAACTTTTTGGGGACTAGAATGCGTCTTGAATCAGCGACGTCTTAATACATTGACACAATCCCAGGTCAACAGCACAGACTTGTTTTTAACCAAATATCATTTCCAGATGGAGATTGTTATTTTTAAAAAAAATCATGGAAATTGCTTGAGTGAAACATGAAACTAAATACACAGTATGGAGAGCAGAGGTGGGTGGCAAGAATTCACATCAGCCTATAGAACCAAGCTAAAGGTTTAAATTAGAGGAATACAAGCCCTTGTGGGCTTTTGTGACTCTCAAAGTGATGAAGCGATTTCTGTTTTTTATTCTTATAAAATTAATTTTAATGCAATACATTTGTTTTCACCACACAGCAAACCAGCTTTAGCTTAGTTGGACAAGTCCTTCCTTCATTGTCTTCATATCCTTGGCCGTCCGATCCAAAACTTTGCTGCAGCATGGAATAGCCTGCTACTTTGTCTGGTCAGAGAAGATCTGACACCTTCAACTGAGCCTGGTTTCTTCCTAGGTTTTCATCATTTCGTCATCTAATTCATTGCCTCCTAATTTACAGATATTAATTAAAATTCAACTCAACTCTACTTTGACACAATCTTTATTTGTTAAGTGCTATATAAATAAAGGTGATTATGTGTTCCATAGGACAGGGAAGACAAGAAAAGCAATGTGATTCACATTAAGTATAGGGCAGCAGCATGGAGCAACTCTGCTTATCTGTGCATATCTAAAATAGCCCTTCTGAATAGAGAGCCAGATGGCTTGGTCATTCTTGTGCTAACGACAGATTTACTTTAATTGTTCTTAATGTGCTTTTGTTTTTCAGTTCTCTCCATGAGAAAAGGCCCCCAAACAAGGAGCATTTACATGTAATAATTAAACAATAATGACCCTGCAAGTGATTAATTAGTATGCACCAGAGAGGTTTCATGTAAACTGCAGGGTACAGTATACTGACAGACTCTCCCATTAGATGTAGAGGAGAGAGACACAATGCAGGAAAATATTACCATTACGCATACGAATGAAACAAAATGCTTTTATTAACATTATTGAGCACAACAACATACTGTAAAACGTATTCTATAACTCTTTCTCTGAAAGAAAAACACAATAGAACTCATCCACTGGATGAAAATTACAACCAAAAGTAATGAAGTGCTGTGATGGGTAAAGTGATCCTGAGCAGCTATTCGTTTTATATTGCAGAACTATAACTTCTACACAATCGACATACACACACACACATGCAGCAGTAATGTCAGTACTGTTAAAACACTATGTTTAAGGGCATACCAACATGCAGTTCAACGCTGCAGAAATGTTGCCTCTATTAACATCAAAGTAACTCTGTGTAAGAGCTTGTATAGAATAAGCTCAATATCCTTTCATTGGACTGTGCCATACAAACGGAGGGCTGGGTGTTTCTCTGTAAGGAGATGTAATTATACCTGAAGAAAACTGTTTTCAAATGCCTTTTGGCAACATGTTCAAAATTGGCAGGCAGATCAAACAGTCTTTTGAGTGTGATGCCTATAAATACATCTCATCTCGTTCATTCACTTCATAGTCCCCCCCACCCCCCTCCCGCCCCAGCATCTCCATTTCTGCCTGGCTCTCCTTTTTTCCGGCCCCCCTCTTTAAAGAGTAGCTGCCGAGGCTTTGGCAGTTCTTACGTAGACTGCCGAGCTCACATCTGGAACCAGATGACTGAAGCCACTTCTGAACGAGGCAAGCAGTCGACCTGCAAACAAGTAAAGACAGAGAACGTATAAACGCTTAGGAACACACACCTAATAAAAATGTGCTGAGACAATGTTTTTATTCAAACTCATAAATACTGAACATTGGGATCCATGTCTGCTATATGCATAATGTAATACAGAATAAATGCTGAACGGATAAAGCTTAACGTTACTAATAGTTCACAAAGAATTTGTTAAATGGTCATGGAGGTCATATATTTGCATATATGTAACTGTTATTCTTTTCTCAAACAAGTCAAACACTAACCTGTCCATGTCTTTTGGTTATTAATCGAAAAGCTGGTACATTGTGGGTGAGAATTACAGATGTGGGCAGCCTCTGTAACACTGTGCACAGACAGCATGCATCCATGATTGTTGTAGGAGAGCCAGCACCTGTATTCTATATCTCCAGATGTAGACATGCCTTTCAGATGAGCATAGTCTATGCAGAACGAAAGGAAACTCTATGTCAGTTTTCACACAGACTATTGAAAAAAATCATTTAAGCAGAGGTGCAGAGTGTTGTGTTACTTAAACACATTCCTTTCCCTTCATATGAGACATGAGGAACATGTGAGACATAGTTATGCATGTGTGAGTTTGAGTGTGTGTGCATGTTTTTATAGCCTAAGGGCTGACAAAGATCAAAAAATGTTGCTTAACAAATTACAAAAGCGCTCAAAATGGGCTACAACAGATGTTTGCAAAATTAGACTTTTGCAAATGTTATGCATCAATGCAACTGAAATCTGTGTATGGGGATGATTTATGGACGTCAAAGTGCATGTTTAGCAGAGAAAGAAGTTAACGTGTGGGTATGTGAGGGTGAAAGAGAGAGAGGAAGAGAGAGATTGAGAATCTCAATGTCCCGCAGGGGACCCCACTATTTGATCAGAGCTTGAAGACAGATTAAGTTACGCGGTTTGGGGTTTTTTTATGACAGTTTGCACATCTGCTCGAAGGTGCTGTCTGAGTTATGGGTTTGAGTTTAAAATTAGTACAGGGTATGTTCACCACAAGTATTTGTCTATAACAAGGTTTCAGAAATATTTAAGTCAACACTACATATTTTTATGTACATTTAGTTGCACTGCAATAAGGTGAGCAAAAAAAAAATTATTTATATTATATTTATAAAAGAGATTCAAATATTTATTTGTGAATAAGTGAGAAAAATATGTCTTACCTTTAATTGCAGATGAAGGCATGTTCTGTAGATGTAACCCAGATCTGTACGCATGCAAGACTTCTTCAAAAGCCTCGAGTGTTTTGTTAACACTGTGTCTCAGTTCCCCTATGGCAAACACCAGAATGTGTGATACAAGAATATACTTAGATTAGTTATGTCCAAAAAAATTACTGTAGTTACTGTAATGACTAAAACCAGTAACTAAGAGAGACTGCTCACCTGTTGCATTCATTATTTGATACACAAGAGGTTTCAATATTGTTGGAGCCTGATGTGGCAGAAGATAGATGAAGAAATACCTGGGAACAACAGCAAAAACAATTATTAAATGCCTCCATCCAGTGCAAATGATATTATTCAATACAACTAAGAGGTCAGGGCCTCAGCATTGCCTTCTTTGTGATTGTGAGATTTAAACACACAACCTTCAACCCACTGTCTTAACAATTATGCCTTGACTCTCATATGTGGCTCGGAGTGTCAGATGTGAAGCTATTTTACATAATGAAATATAAGCCTCATTCACCTGTAAGCATTGTAGAGGTTTCTCATCTCATTAAGGCCCTGGCATATGCCACTGCCAGAGCACGGGAAGGTGAAGTTGCGCAGTGGAAAGGTCAGCACGCAATCTGAACTTGTCCTGCATTGCGTCTCTGTTACAATGGCGTCATCCAGATCAGTCAACTTGAGCTCACCCGAAACCATGATGAACTGACGAGGCTGAAAGTCCAGCAAAGCCACTGAGCCCAGAGGAGAAAGTGACAGGTAATGAAGAAGCCTGACCAAACCCAGACACACCTGTAGTGGAGATATCAAAGGTTTGTTAAGGAAATGAACTAATCACAAACCAGACAAGAGAACTGGCATTTCAGTTAAGTATGAAGACATCTGTTTCCATTTAATAGATGATTATATGCCTGTGATGAGTGAAATATGGTGAGACGAAGCAGTAAAGATGATCACAATGCATGAATTGGGCATGTCATAAATCTGCACTTCTGTAATCATACCCATGTCTAGTTGCAGGATTATTTACTATGCCTGTATAGAGCAAAATATTTATTATGTGAGTCTGTCGTATTTCATCACAATGGAGAAGCTGAAAACTATAATATCAGCTACAGTATGATGAGTATCGCTGCAGCATTCTTACTGTACAGGCTCTTATTTTTTTTAGCCCTCCAGGAAAGATAATTTTCTAAAAAGCTATTAAAAAATCAAAGTGCACCCGGAATGTGCACCTGCCTCGGGTGAATTTTAATACACCACTGCACCTATTCTGGAATTGGGTATCAGGTCCTCCCTCTGTACCAGAAACCCCAGATACTTCTCAGTTTCACAGCTAACCAAGATATTTGAGATGGACATCTGTCCCTTAGAGTATTTGATCAGGCTCAGATGGTTTGGAGATAGGGCTTTAGTTTAACCAGAGAATATTCATCCACCCCCTGCCCCAGGTATGCCCTGTAGGGGGCTGTGGGTGGGGAAACTTCTGATTAACTCTCCACAGGAGGTAGGGGGGATGTGGTCATATTGAGGTTCTTACCCGAAAGCGCTCTTCCCAGGGGCTCTGCAGGAGCTGAATCATCTGCACTGGGGTTCCCTGCTCCAGGACTGCTGTGATGCCACCCACCAGAGCACTGTCCTGGCACTGACCTTTCAGCTGTAACCACAAAACAAGACAATGATTTAAAACCACCGGGAGGGAGATTTTATTTGTTAAATTATCAGAAGACACAAAGAGAAAACTTCAGAAGATGAAGGATTGTCATAATAACCGAGCATCTCTTTATATTAGATTGAAATAGAAGCGGCAGAAAACAGACACCCAGCACTGAGATGTGCTAGAAGCTTGCTAAGGGTTGTATATACCAAACATCTGCGTTTAATCCATGATTTTCTAGGGAAATAATCCATGACAGGAAGCTATAATTTGTTTGTGTTTCCACATAGAAATCTTTCAGTATTTTCTTTCTCACAACATTTTATATATTAGCGACTGATGCATTATACATCTCAAACTATTTATAGTAACCCAGGGTTCAGAACCATCCATGAGCCAACAGTTATTCTTTTACAATGTTATTGAAGATCCATAAATGCTGAATTAACTTGTAAATATAAGAAAGATAGAACTTTCTCTAGGAAAACATTATACTTTAGTATATATTTGTCAACAGCTGTTTTGTCTGTTTATTATTAGAGCTGTTGAAATAAACGTGTCATAACTGCTTCGTTCCAGGAACGTCACTGGTTGCGTTATTATAACCACCTCATCCGTTTGCATCAAAAAATCCTAACATTTATTATTCCTATAATTCTATTAATCAGATTATTACAGGTCTGTTTATAAACAATTACCTTGACAATATTTGAGTGTTGTAGTCTCTGCAGCAGGATGATCTCTTTTCTCAGTTTGAAAGCCACAAGATGATGGCAGCCGTGCGGATCCCCAAACTCCTCTAGACAGGATCTCATGTCGGTCCCATGATTATTCACGGTTTTTAAAGCCACTTCTAAACCCTGTTGTAGAACCACTTTTAACACAGTTTTGGTGTAACCAGCACCAAGAAAATCCACAACTGCCACGCTGTTCAGATCACTGCACCCGATCTCGCCTGGTCGATTCTTATCTTCATCTTTGGTAGGAAAACTCGTCTGTTTTTCTGATGATCGATGGTTTGAGTTGTAAAATAAAGCGATCTCCTGTTGCCTCTCGTTTATCTGCTGAAGTAACTCCGGGTTCAGAGTCTCGTGAAAACTTCTCCTGAAACCAAAGTGCCATTTCTTCATAAGAACAGTCAGAGTGACAATCAGAAAAGCGAGACAGAAAAGAACAGAATAATGTTTTCTTGTGGAAGACATGACCAATGGTTAGTAATTTGCGCTGTATAGTCACGGGTAGGTTTGTCTCTAGCCGCTGGTCCGATCATACTTCCCTATCTAATAGCAGTGTGTTTACTGTGGGTTCTTCTTGACGTCTAACCCCTTACTTTATAACAGGAGCCTAGGGAAACGCCCAGTGGGCGTGGTTTAACAGTTAGCCCCTCCCCATAGCCGCAGAAATACAGTGTATGTGCTCAAATTAAAGATGATTGTTTTGTTTTAATCGATTTATTCGAATTATTCTGCAGATATTGATATCAAAAATAGATTTAGAAGCTGCACTTGTAAATCATATTCCAGATGTGAGATATCTCTTCATTCAGCTCCAACAGTATTAGTGAGATCAGACAGGTAAGGAGGCCTGGGATCCAGTTGACATTCAGCTGACGATACTGTACATGATGTAGATCAAATTGTAAAAAAAAAATTCTGTTTAACTTAATTCAAGTCTGTCGTTGTCAAATAAAAAGTTCATCAGTTCCTGTTTATTTAATATTGTCCATTCATATGATAATTGTTCATTCTCATTTTTCTTCTGGATAAAATACTCTTTTTTTATTGCTTAGTCCATAGACATTTATTGTAGGTTAATTGGTCGCAAAAAAACTTCTTTTTAAAGTAGGTTATATCTTATACATCAACAACAAATTTGATACAATACAATACAATACATTCATTCATTCATTCATTCATCTTTTTACCTGCTTATTCACGAATCTGGTGTCATGGGGGTCTGCTGCGCCTATCCCAGCACACATTGGGCGAGAGGTGGGGTACACCCTGGACGGGTTGCTAGTCCATCTCAACAATACAATACAATACAATACAATAAAATACAATACATTACAACACAAACACAATCCATGTTTCTGTGCAACCTTACAAACAGGTCTGCTTGATAATCTTCAATCACTAGTTACACTGGAAAGGTGAGTGTGCTGCATGTAAATAGATACAAAGTAATGTTACTATTGCTTAAGTTATCTGATGTACTAGCATATAGATGCAATTTACCATAATGTGACGTTAAGCTTGTTTTATTTAAGGCTAAAAAGTAGAACATTGTTTTTCTAGTATAGTTTGACCAAAGCTGCTTGTGTTGCATTTGTCCTATAGTCTTCATTGTAGAGACATAGCTAGTAGATTGAACCTAATAAAGCAAGTTTTCTGTGAGTTTTATAATGCATCCTGTGTTTCTATTATTCTAGAAATATACTATAAATATGAAATATCACCAATGGAGGTTCTTCCAAATTAAAAATATTAAACTGATAGCGAACAGTTAGGTTGTATTACTATGTAAATACTCACAGTGTATCAAAGTAGCTAAATAGTGGCATTAGTAAATTATTTATTACACTGTATATGGAATTGATTACTATATTTATTGTAAGTTATATTGGTTTATGTGATGTGTTTTCTGTTAGTTGGTCTGTTTTTTATTTGTTGTACAAATACATGTTTCTAAGAAAACCTGTTTAAAATATACAATACAAAGAGAAATTTCTAAATTTATTTAGTATATTTAACAAAACAGGTTTTTGGGGGGGTTTTTTTCTTCTAAAAAAGCCAAATTCCTTTTTTTTTCTAGAAATTGTGATACATAATAATTAGATAGTGTCTGATCAAAGTGTAGAGAAAATAATTAGTATTAGTATTCCATATTACTTTTATTTTATTTATTATAGTTTAATGTCTTACTAACACCCAAACTATATTCATAGCAATTTTACACAAATACTTTTCTCTTGTTAACCTAACATGCATGTTTTGACTATAGGAGGAAACCTGCTGTAAACCCTCACAAGCAAGTAGAGAACACGTAAACTCCATACAGAAAACCTGGAATCCTTCCACTGCCTGGAAACCGTTAAGCCATTGTGCTGCCCCTTGTATTCCAATTGAATTCATTTCTTGTGGTGGATCTGGGAAAACAATGTGGATGAAAAGCCAGTCCATCAATTGTAAACACTTTTAAACACACTTTCCCAGCTAAGGAATATTTGTATGGCCTGGTCTGGGTGGAAATCTGAGAAGCTGAAGGAAGCAAGTATAAACTGCCTCGCTAAGATTAGGAAAAACTATACAGGGGCAGTAAATCAGAGATTCTGGAGCTGTGAGGAAGCATTTCTGCAAATAAGACAATGTTCAACCATCTTTTGTCAGCAGTTGTATAGTGTGATGGTTTATTCACAGTAGATACAATGGTTTGTAAGGTGGCGGTTAGGTTAACTATGTAAAGATTCCATTCTGCATTTGTATACACTTTGGCCTTTTCTAAAAAACAAAACAAAAAAAACAACTTTTACTTTTTGTACCCCTGCCTTTTGCCCTATGTGCGCTAGGTCCAGCAGAGCCCCAATTAGGTAAATAGTGAGTTAGAAGATGGACGAATGAATGAATGAATCCTAAACATTTTTCTTTTAAAAAAAAAAAGAAAAAAGGACGCTATATAGATTCTAAACTAATTTGGGAATCACAATCATGCCCGTTTCTTCTATCTCGGTGACTACCTCGTGACAACACCATCCGGCGCAATAGGGGGCAGTAATGCGCCAAAAATTTGGTTGCCAACCGCCATAAAACACGAAGCAGAAGAATAAGCCGAGGAATCATGATACACACGTGAATAGTGGTGGGGGTCTTTTACTGATCCAGAATCAGTTAATGTAGCATGTTTGGCCGCTGCTGCGCTATAGAAAAGCGATTTAATTCAGCAACAACGACGGTTTTATCACATAATTCAGAAATAGAAATTAAAGCTAAAGTATCGTATAAAAGATCAAAATATAAAATCTTTTAAACCCCATTATTAAAAAAACATCCACTTTAACTAATCTAACACACACACACACACCTTTGCACATTCAGTACAACAAGGCGTATAACTAGAAAGTCTGTAAATATTTCTATAAATGTAAAGTAGAATGAAGGACAAACACTTTGCACTATTACATTACACTATTATTAGCATGCATGCCTACATGTCTGTTGGTCTGTAGGACATTATTAAGGATAGTATAACAATGGCATGCAGCCAGAGCCAGCAAGTCCTTCTCTGCTGGCCTACATTTAGAAACCATTCATTCGTTCATTCATCTTCTTACCAGCTTATTAATACAGGGTCACGGGGGTCCGCACATAGGGTGAGAGACAAGGCTACACCCTGGACATGGCCAGTCCATTACAGGACACACATTGACGAACAACCACTCACACACATTCATTCCTCTGGGAAATTTAAATGTACATGTTTTTTGGACTGTGGGAGGAAACTGTAACACCTGGAGGAAACCCACACAAGAACAGGGAGAACATGCAAACTCTGCACAGAAATATCCCTGGTCGTTAATCGAACTCGGGACCTTCTTGTTGTGAGGTGATAGTGCTAACCACTATGCCACAGCGCCGCCCATTTAGAATCGAAATTCTAATAATTGTTCCATTAAATTGTATTCATTTATTTCCACAATCTGCTAAATAATTTTGTACCCCTGCCTTTTACCGTATGTGCACTAGGATAGGTTCCAGCAGAACTCCATGACCCCGATTTAGGAAATAAGCAGGTTGAATGTGAGATGAATGAATGATTGAACACTAACGCATTGTGCATCAAAAGTGTAACAAAAAATAAAGGAAGGTATTGGTAAATCAAACCCAAATTCTTTATGTGCATCAATGCACTATCACGTCTCCATGTGTTTTAGCTAGTTTTCAGTATAAACATGCAAATAGTCAGTATTTGCTTCACAAAAACACAACTGGCACTAACTATCTATGGTATTTGTTATTTATTTGACATAAATTTTACATATTATGGGTGCAATGGATTGCAGTTAATATATGATCTGTATGGATTGCGACCCACGATTCGGCTTACACCTGGCCCACTGATGAATTGCTTCTTTTTAAACATGTGGATTTATATTTTTCCTTTAAATTTAAGGCAAAAAAGGACAATTTACTGACAGATATTGTCTTTTACTTCATGGGGTAGTGGTGTTCATATGTCCAGGGTATGTTAATCAGTTAACAATGGCTACTGTAGGAGCAGCCCCTGTATCATCACATGTATAGGAGAATTTTGGTGTCATGGGCTAATACAATAAAGTATCTATCCAGAAGTTTATCGCTGAATAAGAGATATGAAGTCTGATACTACAGACACAACTCTTCTATGAGATTCATACAAGCTTGTGAGCACAGGTAATGGCAGTAACCATGTAAATGTAGTGACAGAAACATGAGTGGCTACTTTGGCTTTTAGCAAAGACTGATAGCCACAACGTGTAGTGGTGAGCACAGTTGCCTCACAACGAAAAAGTCCTGGGTTGGATTCCCAGGCCGGGGTGTCTTTTTGTGTCTGCATGTTCTCTCGGCACTTGCATGGGTTTCCTCCGGGTACACTGTTTTTTTCACACAGTCCAAAAACATGTACATTAGGTTGATTAGTAATTCTAAAAATTGCCCATAGGAGTGAATGTGTGTGTGAGTGGTTGTTCGTCTATGTGTGGCCCTGTGATGGACTCGCTACTTGTCCAGGGTGTACCCCCGCCTCTCACCCTATATGCGCTGGGATAAGCTCCAGCAAAACTCTCGTGACCCTGAATTAGGGAATAAGCGACTAAGAAGATGAATGAATGATATCCTCAACAGGTAAGACATTCATTCATTCATTCATCTTTTTACCTGCTTATTCCCTAATTCGGGGTCACGGGGGGCTGCTGGCTCCCATCCCAGCGCACACGGGGCAAGAGATGGGGGTACTCCACGGACAGGTCGCCAGTTCATCCTAGTGCAACACACAGAAAAACAACCAGTCACACACACATACACTCCTATGGGCAATCTAGAATCACCAGTCGACTCAATCTGCATGTTTTGGGACTGTGGGAGGAAACCGGAGCACCTGGAGGAAACCCATGCAAGCGTGAGGAGAACATGCAAACTCAGCACAGAAAGATCCCTGGCCCGGGATTCGAACCCGGGACCTTCTTCTTGTGAGGCGACCATGCTATCCACAATGCCACCGCGCTGCCCCAGCGCATATTTAAATGTTAAAATCAGTGTTATTTGATCTTAAAATAAATCTAAAGAAGATTTTATTTTCCAAAGAATTATCCGATCCAGGACGCAGAGACCCTGCAGTAGTAAGTCGATGGTGCAGGAAATTGAACTCAATCAATCTTCTGGTTACCTTAACCAGGGTACTTTCCTGGCACAAACTGGAGATTTGGCTACACTTTGAAAACTAAGCAGTGCAATAAAGACTGCTATTTTTCTCTTATGGCTACAATTTGTCCTTTCTTAAACACAATAATACATTATGCAGGAGCTTATCATTCATAGGCTTACTGGTGTGCATCTGCTTGTCAAGTCTACTGAGTAGCTTTTAAATGAGGCGGAAAAGCTGTTTGCAGCCATCTAGAACAAACTATTTCCTACATGCTATAGCATTCGGAAACAACTCGTCCAGTACATTATATTCTGAATATCCATGGTGGTGCAACAAGACAAAAACATTTTATATGGATGTATTTGAGGGTATTATTTTAATAGTATTTAGTCTGTTTAACAAACCTTGAGCAGTGCAGTGGCGTAGGGGTTAGCACAGTCACCTCACAACAAGAAAGTCCCGGGTTCGATTTCCTGGCCAGGGATCGTTCTTTGCATGTTCTCCCCGCGCTTGCGTGGGTTTCCTCTGTGTACTTTGCTACATCCAAAAACATGCATTAGGTTGATAGGTTAGACAATAGGAGCGAATGTGTGAGTGGTTGTTCATCTATTTGTGCCCTGCGATGAACTGGCAAACTGTGCAGTTTGTACACTTGCCTTTTGCCCTATGTGCACTGGGATAGGCTCTAGCAAACCCTGTGACCCCAAATTAGGGAATAAGCGAGTAAGAAGATGAACAATTGAATGAACAAACTCCTTCTTAGACATGATTTAAACAGTTGGTGGTCAACAGGAGCAAAAATGTATTAAATAAGAGTTTGAGTCAATCTGAGAGTCATTCTTGGAGTTAAGCTACATATGCTATAATCTTGTACACCAGATTTAGTAGTTTTTATTACTTTTTACCCTAGATATTATTGAAAGATCTCAAAATAAAACTAGTCATTTCAACAAGTGTTATTTATAATTAAGATGCAGTAGGGTGATAAATAAACCCCTTTGTTACATGGCATAAGAAAGTTGTCAGTGGAAATTACCATGGGTAGCAGTTGGGATACACCCTTGATTCTGTGCAGACGTCTCAGCAGTAGGCGGCAGCAGGGCAGAAAATATGTTACATAATAGAAAAGGTCTCTGGTTAATTTACCATCTGGCAGCTGATGGCTTAGTGTATAGAGGATTAAATGCAGAGATGGATAACTTTTATAAGTGTGCTTATTGAAGTGATAATGACGGGACTGTTAAATACAAAGTCTGTCTTGAAGGTCTTTTGCATTAGGTGGAAATGCAGAAGGATCCCTAGTGTGGTACAAGAATATTCAGTATATGTCAATACAACAGGAAGCTGAAACATCTTTTTGAAATTGTTGAAAATTGTGGAAATGATTCAAAGCAGGTAATTTCGGGTTGGTTTGCACTCTGTACAACCATTGACAGGAGAATGTATCTTATATATACAACAAAGGTGTATGACTGACATAAGAACAATGCTGTATTTTGTTCTATTTCTGACAGGGTAGAAAATCAATCTAAAGCAGGCTTACTGCAGCAAGACATTGGACGATTGGAAAAACATCTGGTTGTATGAATAGCAATACATTTATGTTGTGTCATACTGGGGGAGTGCAAATATAGGTGCATGAGAATCATAAACAATCTGAATCAATGAACCTCAGATTTCATTCTTGATACAGTTTGCCTACCTTAAAACTAAATTTGTATCATTTGCATACCACATCCGACTGTTCCCCAACTGTTCTGTAACCGCATGGGCAATTTAATATAATGTCACAACCTAAACATTTTTAAGTAGGATTATATGCTGTATGTCTTAAATAGTATTAACATACAAAAACATATCCTATGGGCAGCGCGGTGGCGTAGTGGATAGCACAGTCACCTCACAACAAGAAGGTCCCGAGTTCGAATCCCGGGCCGGGA
Source organism: Pseudolaguvia tuberculata (assembly GCA_026260255.1). Lineage (NCBI taxonomy): Eukaryota > Metazoa > Chordata > Actinopteri > Siluriformes > Sisoridae > Pseudolaguvia > Pseudolaguvia tuberculata. Next base: position 4,342,730 of record JAOTRA010000002.1, on the reverse strand, counting down.
TATTTCTGTGCATGGGTTTCCTCCGGGTGCTCCGGTTTTCTCCCACAGTCCAAAAAACATGCAGATTAGGTGGATTGGTGATTGTAAATTGTCTATAGGAGTGAATGTGTGTGTGAATGGTTGTTTGTCTACGTGTTGCTCTGAGATGGACTGGCGACCCGTCCATGGTGTGCCCCCACCTCTCGCCCTATGTGTGCAAGGATTGGCGCAGCAGACCACCATGACGGGTAAGAAGATGAGTGAATGAAGGAATAAATGAACATTCCTATCGCACAAGAAAAAGGTTTATAAAAACAGTACAGTAGATAAAGTGATTGACTAAGGATCAGAAGATGTTACGTTCAAATCCCAGAACATCAGAGCTGTCACTGATTGAACCATAAGCATGTTTGGGCAAAATGCAATTAATGTAGCTCTGGATAAAAGCATCTGCCAAATGCCAGAAATGTATATAATTTTGTAATGAATGTAATTTTTATTCTTGTCACAGGTATGTAGTCCCTCAATCAGTTGTGATTCATTTCAGATATTCAAACTTTTTAAGTGTTTGTATAGTACTGAACTTGGACTAAGTTTGGAAGTTGAATTGTCTTGAAAATAAAAAGCATCAAACAGAGTTGGTTTACATAATACAGTATTTTTCAGCTTTCGAACATTCTGACTATCTGCTGTGAATCTGCCTGGAGAAAAACCCTCCAGCAAATGTTCAGTGAGAGGGCATTAGTCAGCAAAGCAAAGTTACTTCTGTGGGCGAGATGGACAGCTCCGGGGGGAATGTTCACAAGACAACCATTCCCTGGGAACTGTACAAAGCTGGACTTTATAGTGTGCCACTTTGCAAAAAGACATACTGGAGCCTCAGTAAATTTGGTTTAAAAGATGTCTTTGTGAAATAAAGCTAATTATGTTTATACACACATACACACTCATACATTAATCTGTTTAACCCAAACAAGAATGGGTTCCCTGTTGAGTCTGGTTCCTCTCAAGGTTTCTTCCTAATCCCACTCTAGGGAGTTTTTCCTTGCCACCATCACCCCCGGCTTGCTCATCTGAGACAAACTATCAGGATTATCATTCATTTTGCAAAGCTGCTTTGAGGCAATAACTATTATACAAATAAAATTGAATTGAATGAATTCATTGTTTCTGTCTACTTTTTTTTAAACTACACAATTCTCATTAATATATGACCATCATATTCTATGTATGTTCTATATAGCCAAACTTACTATGTCATGTTGTCAACTGTTTTTATATTAGCAAAGCCTGGTAAATATATCAGAACCAAATACTGGCCAATTGTTAAAGGAATCCTATTTCAGGCTAAAGAGGAGCACAAAGATTTTCTAACAGGTCAGTGAGCCAAAGCTTTTAATTTACGCCACATTCTGTCAGTGCTTCAACATCAAGAAACCAAGTGTGCTAGAATGGCCCAGTCACCAAATTCTGGTATTCATTACCTGTTTATAGTCCCTATGCAACCGAACTAATTAACTAGTTTTGCTAAAAAACATTTGTTTAAATAACTGGGGTTTTTGGGGGGTAAACTGGAATTAACTTCAGAAGTCTAGAAGTTTCTGCTCTGTACAAATACTCAGACACATAAGAGTTGAAGAACAATTAGAATGTTTGTGGGAGGATCTACTAATTGAATAGGATGAAACAGAAGGAGTGCAATGAGCACACATCCTTAATAAACAATCGTATTATTTGTCAGTAACAAAAGTCAGATGTGTAAATCTGACTGTGTACAGACAATGTATAAATAATCGGGAGAAGTGAAGCGAGACCACAGGTATGGAGATACCAACTTAAAGAACCGGTGCACTTCCCAGCACCACCAATCCACCACTGCTAGGCTCTGAGCATAGACTTTAACCCCCCAATTTCTCAGTTGAATAACAGGGAATAATATGGATAAGATGTATGCAATGTAAATGTATATAGTGGTTAAGGCAATGAACTTGGTTTGGTTCCCAGCACCATCACGATCCCCCTGCTGAGCCCCTGAGCATGTTTCCCATTTTGGGTGCCAAATGATGAAAATGTCAATAAACTTATTGAAAGATATTTTGCTTACTTGGAGACTTCCCATCTGTTTTATCCCCATAAACAAACATTCATAAACAACCTGAACCTCTGGTTCTATGATTTTTTTTAATTCAATCTTATGTTATTATTCCACTTAGCACTATCCTGTGCTGAACAGCGACTTCCCAACTCCACCAATAAGAGACCAGCGCCAGCTTCAGGCTGCATCTCGAACCGCTATTTACTCCCTATAGGGGTGCACTCATAAGTGCTGGCACATGATCTTCATCTAGCGCACTTATAATAAACAGAAAGCAATTTGGAGCGCAAACATGAAGCAACCTGCATACACACAGTTTCTCCTCGATACGCAGATGGTAAACATCATTTAGAAACGACTAGATCCCGCAGTGATTATTAAATATCCGATTAATGTCGGGTGAAAGAAAGAAACAACAACAAAGATTGACGGACATTAGGTTAATGAAACCAAGCGTTAGTATGGATGCGGTGTCCATCTGTGATGAGCGCTGTGTGATAACTGATGAGAGACCTGCTTTAAGGTAAGCTACCGTTTTCTGCTTCTTCTATAAAAATTGTTTAAGTATATTTTATTAACTGACTTAAATAATATCATTGATGGTTAGTTTACTACTTACAGATGCTGCAGACGCTGTTAAATGATTAAAACTTAAGGAAAGTGATTGGTATAATCTGATGTCTATTTACCAAGAAAACATTTTTAGAGCTATTCAAACTTTAAAATTAAAGCATAAAAAAAGATATCTTTCTCAAAAAACAATATATCTTTAACAAAAATCCCAGCAGATTTTATTCTCTTATTTACTTCTATTTCACTAGATTTACAAGCACTTTTAATCTTTCTATCAGGACTGGGGATTAATTTACTATTTATAAGACACTACTACAAAATAATAGTTAGTTAATTTTGGTTAGTAGCAAAACCTTCAGCACAGGAAATAATCTGTGTGCACCTTTAGGAGTTGTTCATTACACTGACTGAAATCTAATTATAAATTGAATCTAATTTTTACACAGCCTATTTTGCCACATGCAAGATACTCTGTAGGTCTGAAAGATTAAAAAAAAAATTGCTATAGCTGTAATTATTGATGATTTAGAGACTACAAGAGAAATTAAATATGAATACTATCAACTTTGAATATCTTCTTTTCTACCCCTGAGTAAAACCTACAATGAATACATTGTGTAGCTCAGTGTTCCATTTCACAGATGATATATTCAGCTTCTTTTGTTTTGCAGCTTTCATTCTTAGTCAACTGCAGAATGATTGTGATAAATGACATGAAATGATTAAAGAGAGGAGTAGAGTGGAAATGAGAATGAAGGATAATAGTAAGAAGAGAAGATAAGAGACAAGAGAAGGGGAGATGTAAGGAGAAGAATGGATAGGAGACAAGAGAAGGAGAGAGGTGAGGAGAAGAGTAGATAGGAGACAAGAGAAGGGGAGATGTAAGGAGAAGAGTAGATAGGAGACAAGAGAAGGAGAGGTGAGGAGAAGAGTAGATAGGAGACAAGAGAAGGGGAGAGGTGAGAAGAGTAGATAGGAGACAAGAGAAGGGGAGAGGTGAGGAGAAGAGTAGATAGGAGACAAGAGAAGGGAAGAGGTGAGGAGAAGAGAAGAGGAGATAAGAGAAGGGGAGAGGTAAAGAGAAGAGAAGATAGGAGATAAGAGAAGGGGAGATGTAAGGAGAAGAGTAGATAGGAGACAAGAGAAGGAAAGAGGTGAGGAAAAGAGTAGATAGGAGACAAGAGAAGGGGAGAGGTGACGAGAAGAGTAGATAGGAGACAAGAGAAGGGGAGAGGTGAGGAGAAGAGAAGATAGGAGACAAGAGAACGGGAGAGGTGAGGAGAAGAGAAGATAGGAGACAAGAGAACGGGAGAGGTGAGGAGAAAAGTAGATTGGAGACAAGAGAAGGGGAGAGTAGATAGGAGACAATAGAAAGGGAGCGGTAAAGAGGAGAGTATATAGGAGACAAGAGAAGGGGAGACAAGAGGAGAGGAGAGGAGAGGAGAGAAGAGGAGTAGATAGGAGACACAAGAAGGAGAGAGGTGAGGAGAAGAGAAGATAGGAGACAAGAAAAGGGGAGAGGAGTAGATAGGAGACAAGAGAAGGAGAGAGGTGAGGAGAGGAGAAGAGTAGATAGAAGACAAGCGAACAGGAGAGGTGAGGAGAAGAGTAGGTAGAGGAGACAAGAGGAGGAGATAGGAGATGAGAGGAGAGGAGAAGAGTAGGTAGGAGACAAGCGAACGGGAGAGGTGAGTAGAAGAGTAGATAGGAGACAAGAGGAGAAGAGAGGAGATGAGAGGAGAGGAGAAGAGTAGATAGGAGACAAGCGAACGGGAGAGGTGAGTAGAAGAGTAGATAAGAGACAAGAGACAAGAGAAGGGGAGAGGTGAGGAGAGAAGAGTAGATAGGAGACAAGAGAAGGGGAGAGGTGAGGAGAGAAGAGTAGATAGGAGACAAGAGAAGGGGAGAGGTGAGGAGAAGAGTAGATAGGAGACAAGAGAAGGGAGAGGTGAGAAGTAGAGAGAAAATGTAAGGATTAGAGTGGAATTGAGAGGAGAGAAGAATTAAGTAGAGAAGTGATAAGGGGAAAAAAAGAAGAGAAAAGGAGAAGAGAAAAGACGAGTGGAGACGAGGGGAGAGAAGAGATGAGTGGAGGGAAGGGGAGAGGAGAAGTGCTAAGCAGATGGTGAGAGAACAACACTTTGGCGCTGGTGAACGGACTCCAGCAGTCACTGTGGTCATTTATGTCTCAGCCTGGCTAAGTCTCATCTTCATTTATGAGCAGGAAACATGTTGACTCTTTCTGGCCAAACCTTATTTGTTCAGTCTGAAGACTTTGTGTTACTTCATGTAATGCTTATGTTTGTTACATAAAATGGCTACTTACATCCCTTGCATGTAAAAAACTTGCCTGAGATCTTAAAAGATCATTTTCAGTCAACTTAACAGAAAAGTTTATTCAGTCTATTAAAAACAATTATTTCTTAAATAGACAGTGTAAAAGATAGCATTTAGTGTCATATTGTAGCAGCTACCATTTTCAGCTTATTTGATTGGTCATCTTAAAGCATATTGTTCACTAACTCACTACAGTAACTTCCAAGGAGGATGACGTTACAATCAACCAATCATAAACATCTGATATCATCAGTGTGTGTCGAGCAAACCCAATTCAAGCTATTTTTTATTTTTTCCTTTCTTGTAAATGAAATTGTCATTATTTATTAGATTATTATTATTATTATGTATTTAATAAAAAACAATAATACTTTGGGCATGCTTTGGGTATGTTGGCTTAGAGGTTAGCATCAATGTCTCACAGCAAGAAAGTTCGATCAGGCAGGGATCTTCCTTTGTATGTTTTCCCTGTGTTTGCGTGAGTTTACTCTGGGTAATCCAGTTTTTTCTCAAAGTCCAAAAACATCTAAATTGTTCTTAAGAGAGAGTGAGTGTTGCCATGTGATGAACTTTTGCACTTCAGAGTGTTGGGATAACCTCCAACAGACACATTTGACCCCGAACAAGGGAATAAGCGGGTATAGAAGATGAATGAATAGAAAGGTATAGAATGAATAAATGAATGGCAGGTAATGCCCTACATGCTGTTCTGATTGTAACTAAATGGAGGAATGTTTTTGCTTTTTTTGCATTTGTGAGGGTAATTTTGTAGCTTGTCTTGAGGTCCACTACAACAATAACGAGTACAAAGCTATGACTGAAGGTGGCTGATGGATATTGTTTCACTCTTAACTTGTATCCAAATCTCTGTATCAGTTTAAAAGCTCTGCTGTCGTGATTGAAATGACAGCCTCAGCCGGAGTTCAGCAGAGCATCTGAACTATGATTGTTCAGAATAGTTTAGGTTGAAATAAAATCAAAAAATAATATATGAGATTCAAAATGTGTGGCTGAAAGAAATGTCACCATGTTTCTTGTTCACTTGCAGTGAAATCCCAAAGGTGTCATTGTGTCCCCCAGACAGTGAGGATGCAGAGTCTCCGATGACTGATGTCCCCATAGAGAATGAACAACGAAACCATTTATCCATGTCACCATCTTCCTCTCAACTATACAACCAGACATACCAGTCACCTCGACTCAAGAGATGCCCCTCCTGTGACCACCAGCAGCCAATTACAGACAATGTCTGTCTGAATCAAACAAATGCATCTTCTCATTCAGATCGCACAAGCAGTGTTACTAAGAGGGTTCACAAATGCAGTCCCTTCCACCAGCCCATATGTCACAACACATTGCAGTGTCATTGGCTGCAGGAATCACGTGACGGCAGTAACTTCAAGCCTGTTCAGCATCATGTGGTGACAGTCAGGTTCAATGCTTTTCCAAATGTTCTGATTAATATAAAAGTATCAGCATAAAATGTGAAAAAAAAACATTAATGCTGGGTCTTTTATAGGACGGAGAGACTCTACCAGATTCCAAAGACGTAGGTGAACAGATTGTTTTATTAAAAGCATACTGTGTGTGTTATAATATATGGCTTCAAGAACAATGAATACTTTTTACCAGAACACTTTTATTAAATTTTCAATCAGTATAAACAACCGAATTGTAATACTTAATGTAAAATTTTCTTATATGTCATATTAGCTATTAACAGGATTTTTTACGTCCTCTGACAAGCTCATAGAAATGAAGCGGTAAAGATAGATATTCACATTTGACTGAAAAAAAAATTACTATGCAATATAATTAATTATACAATAATGTGACATAATTCATCTATTAAAATATTTTTTTTTAACTTTCAAAGACAAAAACAAAACTTTATTTCTGCGAGCTAAAAAACGAAAAAAGAACTCCACAACTTGAACACATTTTGGCATCTGATAAGAGGACCAATTTAAGTATTTATAAAGCCTAGTTTTAAAAATAACATCTACGCTAGACAGTTGTTAATAGTAATTGTTTTTGACTCCTAGCTACTCCCAGGTCATAGTGGAATACCCGATGACGGTTCTTATCTCATGTGCAGTCGTTCTCCTTGCCTTTTCCCTAGCAGGGATTTTGATTGGCCCTCTGCCAGATTTCTCAGATCCTTTGACAGTAAGTACCTTTCCATTCATTTTATTAAAACACATAAAATGTAATGTTCTCAAACAGTATCACAGTTTTGTACATTTATCTAAAGAACTAAACAAAATACGTTATCTTATCAGTCTTTGATGTCCATTTACAGGGATATGAACCACGTGGAACAGACATTGGAATTAGACTAGCAGCCTGGGGAAAGCTTCAGGAAAGTACTGGGCCTGGAAAAGAACTCTCCTTGACATCTTATCAGTTTAAAGACCAAAGTATAGCAAGGTACAGCAAACAACAAATGAGTTTGTTGCCATGCAAATCACATCATGCTTTAATAGGTCCACCAGCTTATTCCTAAAAAAAATCCAATTCCAGCAAAATTGGATTTTTCATTATTCATGAAACTGTGGAGACCCATAGTGTAACATATGAAGTACATGGGGAGATTTGTTACTGACTGTACATTATCCTAGCTGTGTTAGCCGTCCGTTCATGTAATCATTTAGATTCGATCCCGCTCAGTAGTTTCTCTGGATTGTTTTTCTGCCATATAATTGGTAAATTTATCAATTGCATTGCCCTGAGATGGACTGGCGACATGTCCAGGGTGTACCTCCGCCTCTCGCCCTATGTGCGCTGGGATCGGCACCAGCAGACCCCCGTGACCCCGGGTTCGGGAATAAGCGGTTAAGAAGTTGAATGAATGAATGAATGAATGAATGAATGAATGAATCAATTGCATTAATAAGTAAGTGTACAGATGTAAAAGTGGGCGTTTGGTGTATAAATACAACAACAAAATTTCATAGCATGCACAATTATAAACTGTGGAGGTTTTTTTTCAGTATCTCTGATGAGATTTCTGACAAATCCCAACATCAATCAAAACATCGATCAAGAAGAATGCTGCATAGAGACAATACTGAGAACCACTATTTTTGCAATGACCCAGGTATAGGAAAAACAAAATACTTATATTGGTCAGGTCAAAGTTAAGTATAAAGCTAAGCAAATGTATCACTATACAAACTGTAGCATCCTGGTGTCTGTCTTCCATCTGTGCATCTATAGAAGATCGCTATGCCCAGCTGGTATTCCGCTCAGAAAACTCAGACAGCCTGTGGAGTTTAAAAGCAATCTATTCCATGTGCGAGATGGAGCAAACCCAGGTAATCCAAATATGGTTGAAATACAAACATTTAGCAATTTTTCAAAAGGTTTGGCAGAGTTTTATATAAATGTGCCAATTTATTCTTTATTCTCTAGTCACTCAATTATCTGAGAAAAAATAATACCATCTATTAAATTTCAGATCCACTCAGACGCACACTTCAAAGAACTCTGTCAAGTTAAATTGGACTCTGAAGGCACCAAGGGTAAGACAGAATGCTGTCCAAGCTGGTCCCTGGGGAACTTTTTGGCTCTTCTTAACAACGTCTCCTCCTGCTTCAGTCTTACAGCTCAGCAAGTGTCAGACAGTTTAGCTTTACTCAGATACTGTGCCCCTTACTACCATGACGGAAGCCTTACTGCTTCTTGTACAGAGAGAGAAAATTTTGGCTTCTGTGCATCTGTCCCACATTCCTGCAAGCACTCCAGTATCATCTATCAGATTATACATTACCTGGTGGATAAGGATTTCCTGGGGCCTCAGACTGTCGACTATCAAGTTCCATCCCTCAAATATAGTTTAATGTTTCTACCAATGGTGAAAGGAAAAGCATTAATGGAGATGTATCTAGACCGTCTGGAAGGTTATGAGCTAACATTCAACAATACCACCATTACAGGAATGGACCTGGGGATTAAGCAAAAGCTTTTCAAATATTACCTCGCAAGAGATGCAGTCTACCCTATTCTTACAGTTCTCGCACTGCTACTTATAATGGCCTTATATCTTAGATCATTCCTTTTATCCTTTATGTCACTGGTTGCAGTCACACTGTCCCTTTTCACATCATATTTTTTCTACAAAGTTGTATTCGGACTATTGTTTTTCCCACTTCTTAATCTCATGGCGGTCCTGGTCCTTTTGGGTAGTTGCTCAAATCAAGCATTCACCTTTAACGACTTCTGGAAGTCTCAACTGAGCCATGATCCTCCGGTTGCACTAGAAAAGAGAATTCACCGTGTCTTACAGGAAATGGGGTACTTAATCTTGGTGTCTGGATTAACATCCAGCATCACATTTTTCTCAGGCTACATCAGTAGCATTACAGTGGTGAGGTGTTTTGCAGTGTATCTTGGTAGTGCCTCTTTAATCAACACACTGTTCACGCTTGTTTGGCTTCCCTGTGCCCTGGTTCTGCAGGAGCGGCATGCTTCAGGAGCGTCTGTTTCGGCTTCTAAGATATCATGGAAGCCATGTTGCTCAAACTATCCTGGTGGATTTTGGGACACAAGTTCCAGAAAACGGTGTCTTTTTATAATAGGACAGAGAATTCGGGGCCTAAAACGTGGGCTCTCAGACACATCAAATCTAATTTTTTTTAAAGTCTTACCTTGTGGGGTGGTGAAATTTCGATACATATGGATCTGCTGGTTTGCAGTCCTGGCTGCAGGAGGAATTTACATCTCATGTGTAGATCCTGGAATGAAGCTGCCATCATCAGACAGTAGTGCAACTCAGCTGTTTCGCTCCAGTCATCCTTTTGAAAGATATGATGCAGAATATCGCCACCAGTTCATGTTTCAGCGAATGAAACAAGGAGAGGATAAGTCTATGAACGTAACTCTCATCTGGGGAGTCATTCCAACAGATGATAATGATCCTTTCGTACCAAAAAGCAACGGCTCTTTTACCATGGACCCAGAATTTAATTTAAGTAGTTCTGAAGCCCAAGTGTGGCTGCAAAAGCTTTGTGAAAATATTAGAAACCAGAGTTTTTATTCACCACCACCAGCAGACCAAGAAGCAGTAGAAGACAATACATGTTTTGTGGACGATTTGATTCACTGGGTATCTGTTCGGCGATGTTCAGAAAATGAGGATGCTTATAGATTCTGCTGTAACAATATTACATTTCCCTACCCTCCTAGCATTTTCGAGCATTGTCTCAAAATGATGGTGGAAGAACAACAGCCAGAAACGGGTTCGCCTAACAATGGGGGCCTTCGGTTTGATTCACAAAACAGGATTGCTGCTCTTGTTGTTGTATTTAAGACCTCACAGCTTTACAGCTTGAACTTTAGCAGAAGTTCACATTTCTACAAACAAATCACAGCTTGGTACAATAATGAGATTTCTAGTGCTCCACCTGGACTACGGAAAGGCTGGTTTGTGAGCCAATTATTGATGTATGACCTCCAGCAAAGTCTGAGCTCTGAGACATTGGTGGTGGCAGGCTTTTCGGTAGGTCTTACATTTGCATTGCTCGTGATCATGACTTTAAATATACCATTAAGCATTTATGTGACCTTTGCCGTCGCGGGAAGTGTTTTTGCTACGGTTGGACTGCTTGTACTTTTAGAGTGGCAGTTAAATAGTGTGGAAGCACTGTTTATTTCGGCTGTGGCAGGCCTGTCTGTTGACTTTGTAGCCAATTATTGCATTTCCTACTGTCTGGCCCCACACACTGAAAGATTAGGTAGAGTCGCATATTCTCTGAGGAAAATGGGTTGTCCAGTAGCCACGGGTGCAGGAGCATATTTTTGCGTGGGGATTATTATGCTACCTGCAACTGCATTGCTTTACCGCAAGATTGGAATATTTCTTCTTCTTGTAAAGTGTGTGGCGTGTGGTTTTGCCACATTTTTCTTTCAGTCCCTCTGTTGCTTCTTTGGTCCAGAGGAGAACTGTGGGAAAATAATCATACCATGTGCAAAAGAAAGAACCACAGAAAATATACCAGCTTCTCGTTCAGGTGCTGGAGCAGGAAGCAACAGCCAGTCAGCAAATGGTACATTCGGCTGTAGCTCTGGATTGCAAAGGATACGAAACTGTAATAAAGAAGGTGGTGGAACATTCTTGTGCCCCAACCAGCAATGTCATAGGCAACAAAAGTCAAGGCAAGGAAAGGAGCCTGAGCAGTATGAGCTGCAACCCCTGGCCTGTCATCGGAGTGACAGCTATGAAAACAGCACTTGCACCAGCAAGCTGTCCAACAGACCTTCTGTACTGTCAGATGACATTGAGTTTTGTGGTTTAAATACAAAGCAATATTATGACAAGATTAGCACAGAATCTGGAAGTGATGAAATATGCAATATACACCTCGAACTTTGCAACACTCACCATGCGTTCCAGACCTCATCCCCTTACAAAGGAAATAAAACTCAACCCACAGCGGTTCCTGCATTTCATTCAGCAAAGGAAACCTGTTTGTGCAAGAAATGCCATAGTAGCCCTGGTATTAAACTATGGGATGTCTCTTTTTCCTCCTCTAGCATGGAAGATATCACTGTCACTGAGAACATTAACAAAAAGTCTCTCTCTATGGATGGGTCCTATAGATGTCATGAACATAAGAGACTTTTGTCCTGCAAGTCTCAGAGTTCCACTGAGGGACTAGAAGACTCTAATGAGACATGTTTGAGTGAAATTGAGGCACCAGTCTCGGCTGAACCACACACTGTGACTGAAGGAGAGCTGCGACCTGGTCACCTCAATGGAAAGAGAGATACTTTGCGTCTGTCTCTGAGGGAAACTGTTTATGACCCTGGATCTACAGGTTCTGGAAGGGGACGGACAAGTCAAAGTGAGTTGCCAGTAATCTTGCCAAACAGTCAACCAGATTTACCTGATGTTTGGATCAAGAGGGATGGTGTAAAAGAGGGCAATAGTTGATTTATGTAAATAAACAGAACAACATTTATATCCTAAATGTGAGGATTTGAGTTCTATTTGTCCAGCACATCTAGCATTTTGACTCTAATTTATCATAAATCTGTAAATGCTGTGATAAACACAACAGATCTTTCAAACCACAATTCTACATGTCTCGTGTTATGCAGAATATTTCCAAATTGAATGAATTCCATGCTGCTACTTGATTCAGCAATGATTCCATGATAAATGTCACTCTTCTGATGCAACTGCATGTAACACGCATTACTAAGATTTGTGATGTAGTTATGGTTGCTGTTTCATAACACAAATACATTATATATTTTCAAAGGATTAAGATGCATGAAGGTTGTTTAAAACTCACACAATCAATTCCTTTTTCCAAATATTATATTGGTATAATGAGGAATTAAACATGAATATATCATTTGAAAAGGATCTTGATATAAATGCATAGATTTCAAACATACCTATGGCTATTCAATTAATAGCACTCGTCTTTAAATTAGTTTTAGAAGGCATAAGTGGATTTTCCTCCAAGTGCACCTGCCTTTATTGAAGCAATAATATGGCTTCACGTGCAGCGGAGGAAGAGTGGTAATAGAATTAACACCAATATGAAGTGTTTAATACAAGGATTCATCTTTGATCAAATTAATTCTTTAAAATGCACCTTCCTGTTTTGGCTACGATACGTGCGTTTATATTGCCAAGCCTTACTAAGCTAAAAGTAAAATGTAGTAAAATATATATATTTAAATGTTTAAGCTCTTATTGTTTAATTATTGTGTTAAAAGATTTTTGTTTTATTTATACATCATGCTTAGTATTTTTATCAGATTTAAAGGGTTTCTTTTTAATGTGTTAAAATCAACAGTATTTAATGTAATCTAAAATATTTTAATGTGTCAAATCTAAAAATAAAGCCATATCATTTATTTTAATATTTATTTCCATTAACAAAAGAAATCAGGTAAACCTTAAGTTACTTTAATGATAAATTACATTTGTTGTCTAAATCAACAATTTATTCCTCAAATGTGTAAGACCATCTACATGTTTTGTTATTGTGTTTTAAGTTTTATAATGTAAAATATTACATTTGTTTGGTAAGGATAAATTTTTGCTTTCGTTAGATACACTATAGATACACTAACATGCAAATTACTGAAAACTAAATGATGGTGGAAAAACCACTATTCCTGTTGTATTTGTACAATGAAAGTAGTTTCCCAATTTGTCATTTAAAAAAACGAGTCTTCAACTGTTGTAGTAAATCTAAAGTTTAAATGTCGTTCTCATTACAAAACAAAATGCAAAGTTGCGATTTTCATTGACTTACTATTTTGTTTTGCATTTAGAACTAAATAGCTACTGAATTAGTCATATCATATCTCATTTAAATGTTGTTTTATATGGCATTACTTGTTTGAATGTTGTGCAATCATTGGAGTACAAAGACAGACCTTACTGTAAAGATGAGATAGTCATTTCTATTTTAATGTTGAAAATAAAAGAAACAATTGTTTAGTCACTACTAAGGGGTAAAAGTCACTACTAAGGGGGAAGTGTTAGCCTAGTTGTTTAGGTGTTGGACTAATACCAGAAAGACAAGGGTTTGAATCCCACCTCCACCATGCAACCACTATGGGCCCTTAACCCACAATTGCTCAGTTGTCAAAAAAAAAAAATAAAAAAAAAAGAGGCCAAATGTAAGTCGCTCTGGATAAGAGCGTCTGCCAAATGCCAAACGCCAAACTGTAACTAAGTGATTATGGGATGTTATATGATAAAAAAAAGCCATTTAATTCAAAAGAAAAGTATGGGACTTTATTTGGTATACAAAGTGCCAAATGTAAAAAGTAACAATTGTTTATTATAAAGAAAGTGATGTCATGTTCGACAATCCCCGTTCTAAACTTTGTGTGGATATGTGATATTATATTTAATGTATTAAAAATAAACTGATTCCTAAATGTAACTGAAAAAGTAAATAAAGTTTTATATTTTAACAAGCCATGCATTGAATTATTAATGGAGAAAACAAAAGTCTCAATTACTTTATATGGCAGGGTCTTCAGTTCTACATTTTTACGCTTTTTGAACAGTTACTGAAAACAAATGTTTTTCACAGAAATTTCAGATCACAGCTCGAATATTTTGCTATTTTTACAGATTAAATACTTTTAAGGACTTTTATCCTGCACCCAATCTTCTTTAGCCCAGATAGGCATTTGTGTAGAATATTCAAAATCAGGTCCCTTATAGCGAAATGCATGCAAGTACATAACCAGTTCATTCTCTGTAGGGTCAGGCCGGGCGATTTTACACTCTGAACATAAATGATCTCGAACCAACCTGGGCTCGCTCATAGTTCTTGATTCCTCATCCTGACCACTGCTCTCGGTTACCTGCGTACAATTTGAGTCTGCCTTCTTGTCATTTGAAGTTGATTCTTCAGATACAGTGTTTCGAGCTTCAGCGACACCAGTTAGGCCATTGTTACCAAGAGCATTACAGCTGGCACCAGCATCAGACTCATTCTTCCCAGATAAAATTTCATCATCAATATCCAATAGGTACAAACTCTCTTTGGAACGGTGCTCTTCAATAAGAGCTTCTAACAGCTCACAGTCAGTTTTGTCCATTAAGCCTCCTTTTCCTCTGTTTGGGCCCCAAGCAACTGAGCCATAAATTGGGTCATTAAGGATGGGGAAGCCCAGATACTGGAGATGCACACGGATCTGGTGTGTGCGTCCTGTCAGCGGGAGACAGCGCACCACACTAGAATATCCATTATAGCTGAGTTTCTGAAAAACCGTACGTGAGGGTTTGCCTTTGGGATCCACTCTGCAGAGACCAACCTTGAATGAAACTACCAGAATTGGTTCTTCACACACAACCTCGTTGTCAGGAAATTCCCCTTCCACACGACATACATATTCCTTTTCCAACTATACACAAAAAAAGAAAATATTAAACAATTAAACAGGAAACCTATACAGCCAATCTACAGTAAATACATTTTATAAGTCTATACAATGAAAAGCATTAACATAAGCTGTTACTCAAAATGTACAACAATTTATATATAAATTTAACATTTACTGGCAGCATTCCAGCATTCCTTTTGTTTTATATATCTATCAGTATATACAACATGTGCTATATTATATATCTATCAGTATATACGACATGTGCTATAATTTGGGGGATCAGGGATCTGCTGGCATGGGTACACTCTGGTCGCAAGTCCAACTCAGTGCCAAACAGATAACCAACCACATACACACACTCCTATGGGCAATTTAGACTTACCAACCAACCAACCAACCAACCAACCGAATGAATGTTTTTTTTGTTTGTTTTTTTACTGTGGTAGGAAGCCTATACAAGCGCAGGGAGAACATGCAAACCGAATGTACAGAATTTACTATCCTGACATCACCAACGGAACAGCTGTTGGTTTAATAAAATTAGCTGAATTTATTAAATAGGAGAGAATTATTTTTAAAAAATGGACTATTGACATGTTTAGATAAAACCAAAGTCGATCTCTTTGACTGAAAGATATGTTTAGAACGGAAAGATGGGGGGGGGGGTGGCATTCCATTACCTAAAGATCACCATCCCATGTTGAAACGTGGAGCAAAATAATAATTAAAAATTTCAAATAAATTGCTCTAACATAAGATCAAGGTTTGAAATGGTCTAAATCTAGATGGGAATCTGTGTGCTGCCTCAAAACAATCAGTTTAGTTAGGAATCTTTGGCAAGGGTGAAAATTACAACAATAAAAAATACTCCTAGTGCAAGTGTGTGTACAAAGTCACATGGGTTACAATTCAACATAAAATATTTCACAAGATAAACTTGGTCCAGGGGTGTACCCCTGCCTATGTGCGCTGGGATAGGCTCCAGGAGACCCAGTCTCCCCGAATTAGGGAACAAGCGGGTAAGAAGATAAATGAATAAAATGAATGAATGATTAACTTGGCTTTGATTTTTTTTTTTTTAATATAAAATCTTTAGCTTTTTTTTTTCCATTGAATGGAAAATTGTGTTTTAAATGTTATGTCTGACATTTTCTGACTGCTTTACCTGTCGATCCCTAACCATCTGGTCAAGTTTCCTGGACATCTCCAGTGTTCGGGCAAACAGCAGAATGCCAGAGGTGAGGCGATCAAGGCGATGCACGGTGTGAAGGCCACACAAACCTCTTTCTTTCCCCAGAATGAAGATAACAGTGTTGTGGCGATAGCGGCCACAAGGATGTACGGGAAGAGAAGCGGGTTTATCTACCACCACAACCTCCCCATCATCCACTAGGACATGCAGTGTCTGTCCAATGACTGGGGGCTCATGGCGATGCACTGTGTTCCTCATGAAGTCATTGTTCTGGGTGGGGCAAAAATTAAAGTTTTTAAAACACAATCTTTATCAAAGTCAACTTATATAATATAGGGTATATTTATATACCTTTAGTGTTACATCCAAGTCATCCACTGGTATTTCATTCAATAGAATTCTTCCTTCTTTAACTGCTTTCCTGTAGTAATCTAAAGGTTCTGCACGGAATTCACTGCTGAAAACTTCCAACAGGGTTTTCCCGATCCAACGTCCTTTACAGTAAGTTTTAAAGTCAAAATAATATGGATGCACTTTCCGAAGTCCTTTTTCAAAATAGTAAGAGGTTTCTGCAAAATGTTCTTGGTTAAAACTCACACCAGGGTTGCGTTTCTGCGGTGGAGGAACATACCTTTCCCCAGGTTTCATCTGTTTGTTACCCTTGCGTTTTTTCCCACGCCTGTTTCTTCCATGCTCTTCATCGGGGTCGTTGCTTTTCCGTTTTTTGCAGCTGTCTTTTATTTCGTTGTCCTCATGTTTACTTCCGTCTTGCTGCTCTTCCATGCCGCTTAACTTTGCACCCAAAACACAGGTTAGAGAGAGGAAACCTGACCGGAGCTGTTTACATTCCTTTACACTTCTTCTTTTATCCCACAACAAAGAAAAATGACCGAGTACACGACCGCTTCTAAAGCAATAAGTCATTTACAAACGTATACCTTCAACCTAAGATGCACCGTTCAAGTCAACATGTCGTCCACACATGCCCGTAAGTGTGTCTGTCGCGGGCTGATGACATCACACGCAACAGTGCGACACCGCACGTCAAGTTTTTCAAGAATTTATTTTAAAAATTTTGTACATATAAATCGAACATAGGAGTGTATGTGTGGTCTTGTGATGGACTGGCGACCCGTTCAAGGTGTACTGACATTATTACAGTCAGATTTACAAATATATGAACCCTACAGAGTAGCTTATTTAACATTTGATTGGCAACATTTATCGTGTTCTGTTTAAAATTTTATTTCAGCATTCTTTACAAGTGGCATAGAAAGAAGAAAATGTTATTATAGTCTTACGTTTATTTATGAATTAAGTCCATTCACTGCTTCTTTTGAATAAAGTCTCTATACAAATCCATGTGATCACTATCGCCCTCTGCCATGAGGCCGGAGAACTCCTTGCCTCAGTTAAATTTTTTTTAAATGACCACTCAGCACAACAATACGTTGCACACTTACAAAATTAAGCACAGTGCATTATATACACCAGATGAACTAATTAAATTTAATTCATATAGTAAAAGTGTTGGAACATTTTAATAGCGACATGTAGAGGGACAGGAAAACGGTGATTACGAAATCCACGGTGAGCACTGAGCGCTCGTCTCTGCTTGGTATTTGAACAGTAAATATGAAAATTAAGCAATTTTGAAAAACAATTTCAAAAATTGTCAAGTTAAATGAATATGAACTTTAACACTGAATAAATAACCATTTCATTTATTCTAAATTTTATATTTCCATAAAGGCTGTTGTGGCAACCCCAAAAACAGGAGCAGCCAAAGGACAAAAAAAAATTGCTTGTCACTGGTATGAAGTATGATATTTGTGCTCTTCCGTTTTTTATTTCCAACTTTGTGTTGATTTTCTTTAGGTTTTTCATATTCCTGTTATGTTGACTATTCTTTGTAACTATATCTATGTTTTAATGCAGTTTAGACCATCCAGTTTTGTTAGCCTAACCTATAAGTATTCTGACAAATTTTACAAACATAAACTTGTTTATTATTAAATTAATTAATGTATGCACAGTTACATAACATTCTGTATAATAACCTTAGTACTGTAATTCTTTTAAAATTTTAACAGGAAATAAAATTGTACACATTTCTTTTTTAGAAAATATACACAGTATTTAGAAATTAGATGGAAAAAAAAACAAACATTAAATGATCTCAAAGTCACTGAGAGTAATGACTAAATAAATGCGTGTTGTTTGAGTAGGACAGATAATTAGCTGGTAGGAAAGTAATCCAAAGCTTAAGCCATATCATTACGTTCTGTTCTAAGTGTCCTCTGCACTGCAACACCAGAAGCACCTCCTGCAGGAGTAACCACACTGCAATCAGAGCTCATCACTGGAGACACAAAAAGAGCATTTAAAAAATTAAAAAAAAAAAAAAAACATTAAAAGAAAAATTCTGGAATTTTATTGGTAAATGCATTATTAGGTACATGTAAAACTTTATAAGGTCAACGGTCTATAGACTCATGCTACATATACTGTACGTGGCTCTTCCCCAAACAATGGTGAAACCTACTATAGACTTGAGTGATTATGTGCTGTAGCTTGATTTCAAGACTAGATTGGTTCATAAAGACATACTGTAGTATGCCAAAAATTAAAACGGTTGTATTTTAACAACCTGCGCAGATCCATGACTTGCTGCTAAGACAACTTCACACATTCTTTGGTCTTTAGCTCTGTGTTGTTCTACTGTATCTGCTGTATATGGTTGAAATGTCAATAAAGCTTCTTGATGTGAACACCCCAGTGAAGACATTCCAGATCAACTGGATCTTTGGGGATTTTACAGGTCAGGTATACACCAAAACGTTATCTGACTGATATGTAATCATCAACCAGCATAATAGCTAATACTAATAAATATTTTATAAAGTGCCACATAAACTCCAACCAAAGCAAAAAATAAAGGCAACACTGTGTGATACATACCCTGGCCACTGATGGTGTCTATCTGTAAGTGGTACATACACCACCCCCATGAGTGCCTTTTTGACAAAGGTACCATCACTCTGGCGATCATACTGCTCCAGAACCTGGTTTCCACCATCTGGACCTACAGGCAATACCAGTCTTCCCCCTGGTTTCAGCTGCTCCAGAAGCTGGAGAATTTTAGAAAAGTTTAGAGGCTGATACACTTAGTTTCTATGACTGCTAGCCAATTATATTTATTACTGAAATACTCCACCAGGGCAGGATGGCTCTATATGCATACTGAATGATTTTCACTGATATCTTTCAGGCAATAGTGTTTATACAACAGATTTACAAAATGTATGGATTACTTTCATGTTAGAGTATTGTAATGTAAGAAATATAACCAAAGTTGGCTGTAAACTTGGAACTTGTGGTAACTTGTGTTTATACCGCTTTGGGAATTTTAGGTGCTGCTGCTCCGACATGAATGGCATCATATGGTGCTCCATCTGGATAACCTAATCGCCCATCACCCACTGACAAATAAAGACAGCATGCTTAGACCAAAGAAACCTTTTTTATGTTAGTAAGTATATGGTTAGTATAAATATTAGTAGATATACAGTCTATTAATATTTTATTATAGTGTATTTATTGAGTGCATATGCTTTTTAATAGGTTTTATAAATGTTTGGTTTTGTAATAATTTAATTTTATAAATGTAATTTGTCATTGTTATGTAGTTCGTTTTGTGTTGCTGCCCATCATGCACAGGAGACTTTTGAAAAAGATATTTTTAATCTCAATAAGGTTTTCCTAGTAAAATAAAGTTCATGATAAGCGTCTCACCCACTAGCTTGATCCGTCCAGATATTAACAGATCTGGTTCATCAGCTTGGACATTTTTCACCGAGGCTTGCACTAGTTCCTCTATGTGCTCAATTCCCACCACCTTACCAGTGGGTCCTACCTGCATACAGATGATAAAAATTAGGTAAATACAATTAGTTTTATGCAAACAAAAAGTACAATTAAATTGACTAAAAATAGTATCTTAGCCAACAACATACAGACAGTATAACCTGAATTTATTTTATATAATTGCTTATTCCCTAATTCAGGGTCACGGGGGTCTGCTAAAGCCTCTCTGAAGTGCGAAAAGCACGGGGTACATCCTGGGCAGTCCATTCCCGGGCCACACATACACTCATTCCTCTGAGCAAATAAGAATCACAAATCAACCTAACATACACGTTTTTGGACTGTGAGAAGAAACCATACTATTCGGAACATTAACTCAACATTAACCCTGATTCTGATCAGCCTGTCTGATCCAATCTGATCATGCTTTAAAGCTCACCATTCTAGCAAAGCAGGCAGTAAGATAACCGCTTCCTGAGCCAACATCCAGGGCAGAGGAGCCTTCAGTTAACTTGTCACTAAGAATCTCCAGGGCATGTGCATGCTGAATAAAAAAAGACCAAATTCAAAGACCAAATATCAGACCAAATTCATCCTCACACTATTGCTATAGAAAATGTTTTTATTATATTGATTCTGGCTTGGATCAATGGATTTCAATGGTTTTGTTCCACCTTACACAAGATACTCGTACAAGATACACTTACACGTGTCGGCTGTTCCTATAACTCACCATATGAGGAGCACTAATAGTGGCCTTGTACCCTTTGAAGAGAGCAAAAAAGAACATGCTCTCAAGCTGAAAAAAAATTTGCCAAGTGGTTTGACTATGCTTATTCAAATATAACTGCACCTATTGACTGAGGAGAATCCTGATATGGGTAGTCTCTGGAATAAATGCCACGATCAGTGGCAAGCATGACCTCAAACACTCGATCACTACGGATAACTCCATGTTCTGTCATGTAAACAAATAACACACACCATATTCTCTATACAGTATGGATAAAATGTGAAATATGCAAAGTTGGTATTTGGCACAAGTGCACTGTGTTTTTACCCCGCAAACGGCTTATGAGTTGAGGATGCGTTTTGCCACTAGATATCCATGCCATGGTCCTGCTTAAAAGTAAACCCATAGGGAAAGCCAGTGCTGCTAGCCTGGCAAATCTCCACATTTCCAGGGGAATACGGACCTGCAACACATTTAAATTCACAAATTATGCTTTTATAGCTGTATGACTAGTGGTGACTTCTGGTTAAATGGTTACTGGTTCATGGTTAGTCACAGATAGCTGGGTGAACCGTTCAGTTTAGTTTGGAAGTGGCTTCATAGTTGAATATTGAATGGTTAAGGATAAATAAATACAAGCCATTTACTAAAAAAAAACCCCATTACTAACTACCAAAGCACTGCTGCCCTACATTTATATTAATGATGAGTGAATTGATATTGATACAGATAAAGTTCTTTTTTATTATTATTTTTTATTTATTTATTTATCAAACACAAGGAAAGAATAACATAAGGCACAATACAAAAAATAGAGGAAAAAAACAAAAAAACCACATAACACAAACATTAATCATAAACATGAAACAGACATAAACTAACATGAAACATGATTAGATTAGATTTGATTCGCTTAGATGCACAGTAAAAATTCGAGTTAACTTTTTTATCATTGGTTGGAATGGGTCTTATATAAAGAAGGTCAACGGATTTAACACTGCTGGAGGATGAGGAGAGATGACCAGAAGGGGTGTAATTCTTCTACATTACTGTTAAATGAGTTGGATATATTTTCCATAGAAATATAATCAATTACTAAATTCTTCCAGGATGCGATATGTATGGAATTTCTTGATTTCCAGTTCATGAGGATAGTTTTCTTGGCGATAGCTAATGCCACTAGAAGAAATTGGCTATTCATATTATCTAACTGAATTGCAGATATGTCACCAAGTAATATTGTCACCAGATATGTCACCAATGTGATATTCTATAGTGATGGATAGTGATTCAATGACTTTTTCCCAGAACATTTGGATTGGAGTAAAATACCAAACGGTGTCTATGTATGTGTCTGTGTTATTTTGGGTACCGTATAAACATGTTTCTGAAGCGAATCCCATTTTGAACATTTTTTGTCCAGTTAGGTGCGATCTGTGAAGTACCTTGTACTGTATAAGTTGCAAGTTGGGATTTTTTGTCATGAAATAAATATTTTTGCAGATCTGTGTCCAGAAATCGGCATCAGGGGCAATAGATAGGTCTAATTCCCATTTTGTATTTGGTAAACTTATTGTTTTGTCCGATTTTGTTATAATTTTATATATTTTGGAGAGAAGCTTTTTGGAGGAAGATATATTAATTAGCTTTGAAATTAATGGTGAAAGGTCGAGATTAACAGTCCAAATATTGATTTCTGCTTGGATGGATGATTTGAGTTGTAGATATTCCAGAAAATTATTTTACCCGATGCCGTATCTCTGGACCAGGTATGAAAAGGACGCCAAACTATTACTATGAAAGATGTGTTGAAGTTGTGTGATGCCCAATACAGATAAATATTGACATGTTTTTGAATTATTGGGGTCACAGGGGTTTACTGGAGTCTATTCAAGCGCACATAGCGCAAGAGGCAGGGGTACATCCTGGACAGGTCGCCAGTCCATTGCAGGGCCACACAGACGAACAACCATTCACACAAACATTTACTCCCACGGGCAATTTAGAATCGCCAATAAACCTAATGTCCATGTTTTTGGATGATGGGAAGAATCCAAATGTGTGTGTGAGTGGTTGTTTGTCTATGTGTTGCCCTGTGGTGAGCTGGCATACTGTTTAGGGTGTACCGCTGTCTCTCATCCTATGTGGGCTGGGATAGACTCCATCAGACCACCGTGACCCCGAATTAGGGAATAAGCGGGTAAGAAGATGAATTAATGAATAAATTTAAAATGTGTACAGTTTATCTCATTGTCAGTGGGCAAACATACAAAATCAGCTGGGAATCTAATAATTTATTTTTCTATTTAAATTGTGCTTTAAACTAGTTAATAATCAAAACCCCTTCTTTTGCTACTCTAGTTGGTGCTCAGCACATCCAACTAAATGTATTCCATTTTTAAATCTTATGTCTTTATTTTTTAAGTCATAGAATGTATTCCTTTATGTATATATTGCATGGTATGGTAATATATTGTTTTGTGACCCACGTGTCATGATATGTATTGTACTAGAGACGCTTGCCCTCAATTTAAAACCATTCTACCAAAAAAGTATTAAAATATTATGTCCACCTTATCCTGTGATAATGGTATAAAGTGACAAACATTATATTCAGATATATCCTTGCCAACATACACTCTGATGTTAACATTTTTGACATACACCATTATAAAGTTGAAACTGTTTGTTCATAAACATGATTAAAGCAGTAAAGTGTGCACACATTACACATTATAAAGTCTAAACATTATGTTTATTGTTATTACTGAGATTATACTTTTAAAACAAGGTTGTTGCATTAGATATGATATTTTATAACACTCAGCCTACCTCGACTTTAGTTCAGAATCGCTTTTGACGATCTACATTTCAAACTGTGACATTTCTCTAAAAAAAAAACCACGCCTTTTGCACACGGCACTGCTAAAACGTCATCAAAAACCGCTTAGACGCCGGTCTAAAACAAATTTCCCAGCAAAACAAAGTACGACGTAAGTAATTTTTTTCTTCAAATCAATGTTACTTATAAAATATCTTTTTATTTGTTTCAAATAAAATTATTTAAATAAATTTTTTTTTAAAAATCATCATATAAGAAGGTGTTTAGGTTTTCCACCAATAGTAATAGCTTTACCAATAGAAGACCAACCCTCGCGCAATATCTTTAACCAATCCTAAAAAGGATACGTTTGACCGACGCGTGTGTAATCCAATGAGAATTTAGAAACGCTAAAATATTTCGGTTGTGTTTCCGTTTACATAGAAAACCTGACTAAAGGTAAAATGCCGATGTTTGTGTTGACACGATAATGTAGCTTACATAGAATCGTATTTAAATTAAAAAGGATTTTTCTACGTTTAAGGTAAGAAAGAGAACTTCAATGTCTGTTGCGTTTCATATAAAACTATTGTTTTCCGCTTGTCTCTTTAGTTCAAGGTTTCAAATCTACAGTATGTGATCATTATTTCTGACGATATATTGCTGACGATATATA
>JAOTRA010000002.1:4289169-4300984 GCA_026260255.1 Pseudolaguvia tuberculata | reverse complement strand
CACCTTCACTACCACTTCTCCCTGCAGCCTCACCACTCCATTGCCTTCCCTCTCATTCACACACATGTACTCAGTCTCCCTGAATTAAGGAATAAGTAGGTAAAAAGATGGATGAATGAATGATTATGTAATCATTTAGAAATGAGTTGATTAGAGGGACAGCACATGTAGGATGTTTTGGAGACAAGGTGAGGGACGATAGGTTGAGATGGTTTGCAGGGGCGGGACATGCAGTATATTGGTAGAAGAATGCTGAGGATGGAGATGCCGGGCAGGAGGAAAAGAGAAAGACCAAGGAGGAGGTTGATGTAGGTACTGATGTGGTGAGGGAAGACATGCAGGTAGTTAGGGTGAAAGAGGCAGATGTAGAGGACAGGGTCATAGTGCCTTCCAAGGCTAATTGTTGGCACAGAGTGGGTGGAAAAATATTCCACTTAAATTTGACAATCAAATTTGGGACCAGAGGACAAAAAGTACATGCTAAATTGAAAACAATTATAAAAGCCCAGGGTAGTGTGAGGTGGCTCCAGATTAAAAAATGAAATACTTTAAATACCTTTTAATTGGAATTATTTGTTTGAGATTTAGACACTGTCTATTTTAATACCTGTACATTAAAGCTATACTTGTATTAACAACCTTTTTAAACTCTAATTAATTAATTAATTCATTCATTCATTCATCTTCTTACCCGCGTATTCCCTAATTCGAGGTCACGGGGGTCTGCTGGAACTATCCCAGCTCACATAGGGCAAGAGGCAGGGGTACATCCTGGACAGGTTGCCAGTCCATCTCAGGGCAACAACCATTCACACACACATTCACTCCTATGAACAATTTAGAATCACCAATTGAACATGTTTCTCCAGAAAGTTATGTTAGAGTGTTATTATAATTATACTTATTTTACTAAAAAATCCCAGTACATGTAGAGTGAAAGGCATGGGTACATCCTGGACGAGTACCAATACATAATAGGGGTGTATTTATTATTATTGTGTTATTTTTAAACCCCATTTACAATAATAATAGCAAAAGTGTATACAGCAAGCATTTGGAGACATGCATATATTCTTTTGATACTAAAAGTCTAATTCTAAGGACATCTAAAATCCTGTATTTGTCATGCTCTTATGTTGGAGGCAATACAATTTTATAGCAAAGCATCATGTGATTAATTACAGGCAAGTATTACATTAATTTCTCACTTCTATGCAACTAACAACATTTCCAAAGTAGTTAACAAATTGACCAGAAATAAGACTTTTGATTATTCTACTGAGATCTCAAGCCAATTATTTTTCCCATTTACACGTGTATCTTTTCTTTATTGCGGTCTGTATCGTTCGTTTATTGTTGCATTATCGTATGCATCGTGCTAGACTTGAGGTTGAAACACTTATCTCATAACGAGTGTTATAATGAAAAAGAGATTCATCTAAAGCTATTGTAGTTATGATTGTTATGCCTCAAGTGCTTTGAAGAGATGGTAAAACCCAATAAGCTGAAATTTGGTCTGTGTTTTTTGTCGCCTGTTTAAAGAACTCATTCATTCGTTCATCTTCTTGCCTGCTTATTCCCTAATTCTGGGTCATGGGGTCTGCTGCACCTATCCCACCACACATAGGGCGTGAGGCGGGGGTACACCCTGGACGGGTTGCCAGTCCATCTCAGGGCAACACATAGACACATAAACAACCATTCACCCACACATTCACTCCTATGGGCAATTTACAATCACCAATCTGCATGTTTTTGGACTGTGGGAGGAAATCCGAGTACACGGAGGAAACCCACGCAAGCGCGGGGAGAACATGTAAACTCCGCCGGCCCGGGATTCGAACTCGGTACCTTCTTGTTGTGAGGCGACTGTGCTATCCAATACAATACGCCACCGCGTTGCCCCTGTTTAAAGAACTGTTTGTGGAAACCAGATACATTTATTCTAACCACAGAGAAACAGCAGCAGGAGATTAAAAAAACATCAGCTACAGTGGTGTGAAAAAGTGTTGGCCACCTTCCTGATTTCTAATCTTTTAGCATGTTTGTCACACTTTAATGTTTCAGATCATCAAACTAATTTAAATATTAGTCAAAGATAACATGAGTAAACACAAAACACAGTTTGTAAATGAAAAAACTGAGACGAGCCTTTATGTTCTTTTTGCTCAGCAGCGGTTTTCATCTTTGAACTCTGCCATGCAGACCATTTTTGCCCCCAGTCTCCTTCTTATGGTGGAGTCATGAACAGTGACCTTAACTGAGGCAAGTGAGGCCTGCGATTGTTTGGATGTTGTTGTGGGGTCTTTTGTGACCTCGTGGACCTCTTTGGCCATTTGTGGATAATGGCTCTCGCTGTGGTTCGCTGGAGTCCCAAAGCTTTAGAAATAGCTTTATAACCTTTTCCAGACTGATCGATCTCAATTCCTTTCTTTCTAATTTGTTTTTCTCATTTGTCTCATTTGAATTTCTTTGGATGTCGGCATGATGTCTAGCTTTTGAGGATCTTTTGGTTTACTTCACTTAGTCAGGCAAATCCTATTTAAGTGATTTCTTGGTTACAAACAGGTGTGGCAGTAATCAGGCCTGAGTGTGGCTAGAGAAATTGAGCTCAGGTGTGATAAACCACAATTAAGTTATATTTTAACAGGGGGGCAAACACTTTCTCACATAGGGCCATGTAGTTTTGGATTTTGTTTTCCCTTAATAATAAAAAACCTTCATTTACAAACTATGTTTTGTGTTTACGCATGTTATCTTTGACTAATATTTACATTTGTTTAATGATCTGAAACATTAATGTGTGACAAACACGCAAAACGATTTTCAGTTAGTAAGAAAAGTAAAACAGTAACTTGAACTTCCCATCAATGCAACCAGTCAGTCTCAGAAATGTAATAAAGTCAATAAAGAAAAATTCACTTCACACAGCAACAAAATGTAAACAGTTTGGACAGAGAAAAGGAAGAAATTTAAATACTGGCAAAAACAGACAGATAATGAAACCGATTGTTGTTTTTAAATAACGGTAGTTAAAAACAGACAAATCTACTGAGTCATATTGATACTTTTCATAAATAGAAAGACAAAACAAAACAGACAAAGGATTAGTAGGAGTAGGGAATCTTCATTTCCAACAGATTGCTGTGACCAAATCCTGGTCAGTGTGATGTGATGTGGTGGTTCAGCATGACACCCTGTGGTAACTTTGCACCAGTGCAGCTTGTGTTTGTCATAAAATTAAATCAATTATTACTCTAATGTGGACGGCGCGGTGGCCTAGTGGATAGCACAGTCGCCTCCCAACAAGAAGGTCCCGGATTCGAATCCCGGACCGGGATCTCCCCGCGCTTGCGTGGGTTTCCTCCCACAGTCCAAAAACATGCAGGTGGATTAATGATTCTAAATTGTCAATATGAGTGAATGGTTGTTTGTCTATGTGTTGCCCTGAGATGGACTGGCCCTATGTGTGCTGGAATAGGCCTATGTGACCCCGGATTCGGGAATAAGCAGGTAAGAAGATGAATGAATGACTACGCTACTGCTCAGATCACAGTATGTGGAAACAGGAAGTTGTTTCGAATCACAAGTATAGATCAGATACGGTCATGATGCTTTGAATGTGGTGAACATGTAAATGTATGTTAAACAAGCTGCCGAAGAGCTAATTTACATGCCTGTTTGAGCATTTTCACAGGTTAGGGTATTTTACAAAAAAATGCGCATGTGGTTCCCAAACAAGCTTAAGGTGTACAGTTGTGTTACAGCATTACTAATTCTCTTCATTGGAACTGGAAACCCAGTCATGTCCCAAGTCGCGTCACTGTTCACAAAACCCCTGTCTAAATGTCTGGATTTTTGTTACATGGTTGTCAAAAGACAAGATTGTGAAACACAATCATTCATGAAGCCTTTCACCAAATTCTGTTTGTTTAAGAGAAACCTACTAATCTGTCCCCATGCTCGAAGTAATCCATGGTTACGGAAACAAGAACTATGTTGATTTAGGAAAATTGTGCAAACAGTGGGGGGAAAAAAAAGAACAGGTCATTAATTCTGTTGAGAAAGACTTCTTCAAACTGTTCATTATATAACCCATCAACATGAATCCCACAGCAACAGCATGGCAATGAGCTGCTCTATAGACTGGACAAATGGCTTTCGCTGCTAATCATCCCTCTAAATCCTGCCCAAAATCTGTTACTGACTTAATGAAGTCTTTAGGAAAATAAAGCAGAGAGGACATTAGCAGGACTCGAGTCAGTGAAAACGGGACCAATAAAGTCCCTTAAAATTTTTACAGTGTCAGCGAAAACCCATTAAACCCATATGTCCTTTTATAAACATCTACACAATATCTCAATTTGATTAAAATAAAGAACACACAAAAGGCATGAACCTCATATATTATTTATTCCATTTAAATATTTTTCTATTATACAATTTGTAATCTTAAATAATACAAATGTGCTGTGCTAGGGACTAATTTCCAAGAATGCCCAGTATTACCATGCTGCACTGAATTAATTTCTATATATATATGCCAAAAGTTTGGGATCATATGACAATCACTACCACATGTGATTTCAGACCTTGTTTTCCCAATTTGTATTACTATTAATATTGTCTGAAGCTCCACTCTTTTAGTAAAACGTTCTAGTTTCATGGAAAGGTTGAATGTGAGATATCTCGTCATTCAGCTCCAATAATATTCGTGAGTTCAGACACTAATGTCAGGTAAGGAGCTCTGGGGTGCAGTCGGCATTCCAGTTCATCTTTGTGAGTAAAGTTTTTTTCACTGTAATGATAACACAGTGTTGGAGTCTCTTAGTTCCAGTGACAGAATAATGTAATGCTACAACCTAACATTCTAGACAACTGTGAGCTTCAGTGTTTGTAGCAAGAACGGTATATGGATCTGAAGGTCCGGTGAACCCAAACTTTTGGCAATACATATATAAACCAACACACTCAGGTCACTAAAGGAGTAAAGAGCCGTTTGTGTTTTCTACATCTTAGAATTAACCTCCCACTTCTTCTAGGCCCATTGTGGAACTTTCTATGATTTCATCCAGAACTTTCTACTGAAGCAATTGATCATTCACAATACTGACAGAAGAGCAACAACACTCAGTACCTGCTATGCAAAAGTTTGAAATAAATGTTTACAATGTTGCAGAACAAAAAGAAAAAAAAAATGAAGGAAATATTGGAATACGGAAAAGAAACTGAATCAGACAACATGACATGATTTCTTATAGGATTGACTGCTATAGTCCTGTGATGGACTGTGGGACACATGATTTGTCTATGGCCATTAAATAACATGGCATGTCTGTATTGACTGTATAATGATAGTTTTGCAGCCAGTGATGGGAGATGGGAGATGAGCAAATATAGGATGGAATATACAAAAATGGTGTACATCGGATATATTTCATACATTGCTTGCAAACAAAACATTAGATTATTGAATTTGAGGTCTGCAGTCAATGCAAACTATTACATGACTATTTCATTCCCATAGTTATTTTTGCATACAAACAGTTTTGTTTAACCACTATTCAACATTTTAACATATAAAGTCCAAGTTCCTATTTATCGTTTAAACTAAATACTATTGTTTATTTATCCAACCAAAAAAAAAATAAAGGAAAATATCATAATCAATATTGTATCTAGGGAAAAAAAACATTAAAGTGCAGCTGAAAAAAAGGTTCCAGAAAGCACCGTGGGATCTCTTAACACACTACAAATAACTTCAATAAATCCACTGACCTTTTCATCTCTACGAGCACTATAAACACAACAGTATCCACCAGTTGCGCTGCCTATGACAAGATAAATTATTGTTCCAATTACGTTTTCCATAAATAATCAGTTTTTATATTTCATTTCTCACTTCAAATAAAATTGCAAATGAAAAACGAAAAAGGTAATGTCATCTTTCATGCTGTACATTTTGCCCAATACTGTGGAACCTGGGTAAATTCTGCACTGACTGGAGTCATGTGCATGCTAAACTACTACAGAAATCACAGCCGCTAACTATCATGATACACATGTGACTGATATACACTAGTATAATAGTTTAGAGAAATGGATTGTAAATGAACAAAGCGTGTGCGTCAGCAACAAAGCACATTTGAGTTATGGATAAAAACCATAACCGGTATATGCTTGTTGGCGGGAGAAGGAAAAAAAGACGTCTTATCCAAAACCGTCTGTCTGCTTACCGTGTATAGCAATTTCAGATACACAATTTTACCAACGCCGAATGTAGCCGAATCGCATCAAAAATCTGTAGCAGCCTTTTCCTAACAGGAAATCAAGCCTCATCAAAATAAATTTTTTTTAAAAAAAAAACTACATCATGCGTTCCATCTTTCACAAAAAACGTTAGGGCTCATTCCAGTTCAGTGGTCTAATGCACTCAAGTAAAAGAGCTGCCTGGAAATGTTGTAGTCTGTATTGGTTTATCTGACCCCACTATTATTCCTGAATTGACCTCCAGGGGAATTATTATCCCTTTTTTTTCCTTTTCTATCTCAGTAGGAGAGAGTGAGGGTCATTATAGTGCAATGAGACTCATAAGGAATGGCTTTATTCTATCACAAACTGTTGCGTGATTCAAAGCTAGCTGGGTAAAGGAAGCAAAAGCGCCATGAATGACAGGATGAAAACCTCCTGTTGATTCCACAGCAGACTATAACTGTTAAAGGCACAAAAAGACCATATGAAATATTTTTTTCATATTAATCTTGTATTCGAAACGAGCGTAGCTAAAGGTAAATGCTAAGGGAGGGGGGCAATGGCACGTACTAAAAGCAGAAGTGTGTGTGCAAAGCAATATTTTTCTCCTCACACACTGGGAACAGATTATCACCCTCGGTTTGCAGAATCTGAGACATTAATTCTCCCTGTTCTGTATTTACACATACAACAAATACACAGTATTTTTCCTCTGTTTTAAAGTCAGTAGAAGGTTAGATAACTGAATAACTGAAACCTCCTGATTCGCTAAATGACTGATTAGTTTAGTGCAAACGTACGATGGTCAGAGGGAGAGGGTGTATTCATTATGTTCATTGGCGCCTTGTGATAACTTTGGTTTGCTGGGAAGGCAGGATGTGACATGGGGGAGGCGCACTTTAAGATGTAAGGCAAATCCTCATGGTCTATAGTAGGATGAGACTTGGTGAATTAGTCTATGATTAGATAATGGTCAATTTGGGAAAATGTGAGTTTTCTTGGGCTTGTATTTTTAACTAGGAAACTTAATTGCTTTAAAAATAAATATTTTCACCATATATATCTATAAATAAATAACTCTACAGCCAATATGGGCACATTTACAGTCTAATTCATACTTTAAGGTTTAATACCCTTAGATATGTACCTGCAACTTATCTTTTTGTCTTCTACCTCCAAACCCAAATCCTGCAAGTATAAAATAGAACTATTGAAAAGACAAATAAATATATATAAGCAATTTTGAAGAGTTACAGATTATGTGTTGTGGCCATCAAGTTGTGGTCCCAAGTTGTGCTCAAAATAACTTTGATAAAAACCACCAATCAAAATTCATTTAATCTTGTAAAATTTGAAGTCTGGAAAGAGCAGCCCAACCTTTGACAAGTCTTATGGCATTTTAGGAATTCCTGTGATTAGGAGTTTGATTGTGTCATCACCTTATGGACTTTTCAGTGTATGACTCCATGCTAGCAGATGCTTTGACTACCAGCGCTACTGAAGGTTTTTCAAAAGGCGGCCGTAGCGGAAGTCGTAAACATGGCGACAGACAAACACCAGGTCAGGGTCGATATCAGTGGGCACATTGCGATGAGCTGGAATGGTGTAGTTGTGAGCTGGAGGAACCAAGTGGGCACTTTTGGGATGACCCTCCTCACGACGCTTTACCAAGGCACAAAATCTAATTTGATAAAGATACACAAATAAACAGGGAGAAACAATCTCTTTTGCTTTAAAAACTCAGAGACAAATGGACTTACCTGCAATATTGTGCTAACGTCAAGACATAGCACTTATCCTCGATGCACGCAACGCTGTTCTCGTCCTGATGGCGGGACGCAAAAATCTCGTTCTAAAAATCCCACAATACACACACAAAGCTTTGATACTCCAATATTCACTACATCAACATGAGCAAACAATCCGTATAGCACACACACACACAGGTGTCCAATTTCAAAAGCACTCAAAGAGCAATGCCAATCGACTGCTTTTTTCTCCTCATAGCCAGTCTCCAGGGATTACAGAGTGCAGAAAGCTTGTGCTGCCAACTGGCCTTGTGAAACTCGTAATCAGAGCAAGTTGTATGTTTATACTGCTTTCTGATGGAAAAAACTTCAGGAAAACCCCCCCCCCCCCCAAAAACAAGTTAAGGCAACTCACCTCACAGTGCATACTGGGATTGCGTCCTCCTTGAGTGTGCTCTGGACGGTAGTACCAAAACAAGCTCATCATCAGCTCCCCTGAGGAAAATCAAAGCACTTATTAGTTTATCAGCCAGGTGCAGCTGTTACTATAAACAACCAAGTGGACAGCTGATGAGAGCGTTCCTGTTTAGCAAAATAAGAGTTCTACTGCTTCTACTATAAATCACTGAATGTCTGGGGATTCTTATTGCTGCTTTGGCTGTCAAAAAAAGTTACAGTACTTTTTACACTTAAAGCCTGCATTAATAAATAGTGCCATGAATCTAGTTTAGACTGGCGACCTGTCCAGCTTTTTTTTATATATACTTTATTGGTCCCATGAGCGAAAATCTTGATTTTCGCATATCCCATCTTAGTGTTTGGTTTATCTATTGTACAGCGCCCCTGGAGCAGGAAGGTTTAAGGGTCTTGCTCAGGGACCCAACAGTGGCGAACATGAGGCAAGGTCTTCCTTGGCTTGAACCCAGGTCTTCCAAATAACAACTCAGCGCCTTAACCATTGAGCCACCACTGTCCCCCTGAGCTTGTAACCCTGCCTCACACCCTATGTCTGCTGGGATAGTCTCCAGAAGATCCCTGGAAGATACATGAATGAATGAATCAAGTTATCAATGAGACATTTTAGATAAAAACCTGCCAAGACAAAAAAATATATATAAAACCTTCGAGAGCTGCAAATAGAAATAAGTAACTAATAAATTCTACAAAGAATTATAGTAAATTACAGAAACAATAAAATATCAGTACACCCTCCTCCTCCACAATACCGTGTCAGAGCCTTGTAGATAAGTTCCATGCTACACTATAATTACCTGAAACTGCTCCTCTAACTTCATATGCTTCTACCTTTTACACTTCTAGAAGCAGAGGTGTAATCATCCCGTTGAGTTCTGGTGAGGTGATACTAAGCCAGCACAATGAATTATTGCAGCAGGGTAATATTTGCTTGTGTCACATTTCAAGTACATTCATTCATTCATTCATTCATCTTCCTACCCGCTTACTCCCAAATCCGAGGCCACAGGGGTCCCGCTGTGCCCATCCAGGTCCATCTCAGGGCAACACACAGACAAACAACCATTCACACACACATTCCTACGGACAATTTACAATCACCAATCCACCTAATCTGCAGATTTTTGGACTGTGGAAGGAAACCGGAGCACCCGGAGGAAACCCACGCAAGCACGGGGAGAACATGCAAACTCCGCACAGAAAGATCCCGTCCCGGGATCGAACCCTGGGACCTTCTTGTTGTGAGGCGACTGTGCTATCCACTACGCCTCCGCGCCGCCCCATTTCAAGTACAATTTAAGCAAAATAGATTCTATGTAGATTTTCAATGCATCTATTTATCCCATGATTCTGACCTGTATTTCTCAGCATTTTCATTATTTGAGTTTGCACTGCTATACATTATCCATATACATCACAGATGTTTGTAGGATACACAACACTGGAATGGGAGATTGCAGCTCAGCTCCAAGGAATGCAAAACCAAACACTAAATCAAGGATCCCTAGCATAGGTATAGTAGATCGTTATTACCCTATTAAAGAGTCAAATTTACTTTAAAGATTACCTGATTTGCTACAACAGTTTTTTTTAATACAGGTGGAAAAATCTGATTTCTTCCTGCTTGGAATAGTAAATTGCCATTGTCTCACAAATGGTTCCCAAATGTCATCTTTGGTTTTTAAAATGGTGCTGGTTTAAGCAAACATTGTCCACATGCTTTTTCCAATCACAAAATTTCCTACTTTTAGAATTGGCCAAATTATAGGATGTTGAAATAAATGATGTTTCGCTGGTTTTTTTTTTTTTTAAACTCTGTTTTATATTCCCTTTAAGCTACTGGAGTTTATCCCTTTTGCTTTCCTCCCTGAAGACTAATTATCACTTCCTGTTTGTGACATCAAGAATGAAAGTTGTTCTGCCAGGCTCCAGGAGAGCTAGACAGCAGACAGATCAATGCCCAAATTGTTTTGGATCTGAATATCACCACCAGGCACTTAAAATGCCCTGTATAAACATAATACATAAATATATATGTCTCTCTACACAGACTCTCTAGTCACACAGCCGAGTAGAATGAAGCAAAAAGCTAATATAGCTGCAGAGTCTGTTGGGATAAATAGATAACGACCTAAGCCAGGAGATAATGATGGCAGGATTGGGTTTTATGCAATGTTGATACTGAACAAACATGCCCGATTTGTAACTATAGATCTTTCAGACACATATGGGAGCATTTTAAGCAGAAATACCAATCCATACTAGGTTTAATTTTGGATTAAATATGTTTTTTTTTTTTTTTTCCATTTGTTAACTGCACTGGTGTGGACAAAGTAAATATCATTAGAAAAATTTACCAAATAATATTATGATTACTACAATTGTGATTGTATTTGTGATTTTGGCAATAGGTTTTTTTTGCCATATTAAATTTGAAATGTATTCAGTGCACAAAAGGTAAAAAAACATTTACAATATTAACTGATTGATCAAAAATGTAATAAATGTTTTGAAAACAAGCCAGTCAGAACAATAAATAAACTGCAGAATTTCATAGAAACAAAACTGAAAAAATACAGCGGAGTAATAAAATAATAAATTATTCCAAATCTCTGTGCTCTTTTTTAAGCTGTTCTATTCGCTTATACCAGTTAGTCTGTAATAACTTATGCTTACAGTCATAGTATATAACTAATGGGCAGAGATAAGAAAATTAGATAAATCTAACCCAGTGTATAAATGTTCCCTAAGCCCAAATTTCTTTAACACAATAAGCATACTCCTATGCTTTGGGGTGTTTTTCTGCAAAAGGTTAAGGATGACTGCACCGTATTAAGGATGAAGGTGTTGGGTGGGGCCATGTATGGGAAGATTTTAAGCAACAATATTCTTCACTCAGTAAAAGTTTTGAAGACGGTCATGGCTGGGACTTGCAGCATGACAATGATTCCCAAACACACAGCCAGAAAACTAAGGATTGTCTCCATTGGAAGCATTTCAAGGTCTTGGCATGGTCTAGCCTCCAGACCTGAACTCAACAAAATCTTTAAGAGCTAAAACTTTGTGTTGCCCAGCGGCAGCCCCAAAACCTGAAAGATCTGGAGAAAAAGCTTTATGTAGAAGTGTAGCAAACTTCCTGCTGCAGTGTGTGCAAGTGTGTCAAGAACTACACGAAACGTCAGGCCAAACAAAAGGTTCTGTACCAAGTTCTATTTTTCTATTATATCAAATTCTTATTTCATGAAATAAAATGAAAATAAAAATTGCCACCTTATCGTGGTGGAGGGGTTTGAGTGCCTGAAGGATCGTAGGAGCTATGTTGTCAGGGGCTATATGCCCCT
>JAOTRA010000002.1:4274634-4286676 GCA_026260255.1 Pseudolaguvia tuberculata | reverse complement strand
CTGGGCATCCCTGCTTGCACTGCTGCCCCCGCGACCCGGTTCCGGATAAGCGGTTGGAAAATGATGATGATGATGATATAAAATGAAAATTAATCAAGTAAAAATCATCTTTCCATTTTTTGTAAGTGGAATTTATTATAAATCGACAGTATATCAGTGTATTTGTACCAGTGCATTATATAATATGCTTTTATTTCTCAAGACTGATGTCAGCATTTAGCTCTGGTAGTTTAGCCTAGAAAGGTGAACACCGTCTGATGTCATGCAAGAAGCTGACTTAATACTTACAACAAAAAACTTCATAATGAGGGAAACACAAAATTTTAACACTAGAAACACTGATAAAGCGCAAACATTTCTGAACAGTAGCCAGGTTTTTCAGTTTGAGATATTATTGACATTTCTTGACATGAACAGTATTACAACGATTGACTTACAGATGTTTATCTGCTACACACCATCTGGGGAAATTACCTTTCTACATGTGTCTACAGGTTTGGGAGACACTAATAAATAAGCACAATTTACTGTTATAGTTCACGTGAAATGCTCCACTCCCAGCAGAATTGGTAGAAGATCTGCAACAAACTAAGTAGGTTTTCCGTCAGAGACCTTGGCTTAAGGCGTGGTGGCGTAGTGGATAGCACGGTCGCCTCGCAACAAGAAGTCCGGGTTTTGATTCCCGGTCTGGGATCTGTGCAGAGTTTGCAAGTTCTCCCAGCGCTTGTGCGGGTTGTACATTAGGCAGAATCCCAGCCATTAGGTTTGCACAAGCCTTAGTGCCAGTCCCAAGACTGGATAAATGGAAGGACTGCATTAGGAAGGGCATCCAGCGTAAAACTCTGCCAAGTCGAATGTGGCAACCCCTAACGGGAGCAGCTGAAGGCAATATATAAATGCATACATTGACCTTGGCTTAAGGAAGTGTGTATTTAGCTTTCAAATCCACCAAAATGCAAAGGTTTGTATCAATGGAACAATATTGTTAAACCTGAAAGTAAGTTTTACATAAAAAATGTCTTACCATAATGGCAGACAGAAAAGTGGAATGTTAATAGCAGCAATCCTTATGTTAAAATTACAAAAAATAATATCCATGTTGGCTGAATATTTGGCAACTTGTAGTATTACAAACAAGGTAAAGCAGCCATGAATTAACCATCAAAATATGCCTTAATGTGTTTTCCTGTTCCTCCCAAAGAGGAAAGGTAGGGTGGAGCATTACGACAATAAATTTGCCCTTTAGAGAAAAGTAAAAGTATCCATTTGAAAATGAAAGTGCCAAAACTGTACTGACAGCTTCACTCTAGCGTGTTAGTGTTTCTCAACCACCAGAATCATCCACTAAAACTCCAGACAATGAAGTGGGCATACTAGCAAGTGCAGAAGCACACTGAATGACCAGTTGTGATTCCTCTCTAATCAGTTGCCACACAATCTAGAATCTTTTTGTATACGGTAAACATTACAAGTTCAAACTGGACAATGCTCATGCACAAAACCAGATGCATGGTGTGTTATGGATAGAGTGAAAAGAACAAAAGTGCCCTGCACAGAACCCTGATAATTCATTTACATTTATGTCCAGGTTAATACTAGAAGCTAGATTTGACCCTTTCCCACCCCCAGTTTTACAAAATGAATACACCCAATAACAAAAGCTACTACATCCAGTACTTTGTATGGCATGTTCTTTAATAGCAGCACCAAGACGTGGAATTAACAGGTGGGTGACATTTTTCAATAGTTATCAATAATTGAGTGTTTCATTGGGGTCACGTCAGAAGATCATAATTGGTCAGTGAATCACTTACTCTGTTCTTCCTCAGAAAACCAACAAGGATGGGTGGCTAAGGATGTGTGTGTGTGTTTAGGATTGATGCCATGTTAGAAATCTGCACGATAACAGGGCATTGAAAGATCATGGCATGTATTCATTACAGGGACAGCATACAGTTTTAAAGCAAGTTTCAACAATATCCATCTTGGTCTCATCACTCCAGATTATAGGCTTTTCTGTGCCTGGCACTTATCCATGCCATTCTTCTGCAGTGTACGCCATATTGCGTCATGGGAAATAGCCACCCCAGTTTGGCCACCCACTTTTCTACTTTCATGCATCTCTGTGAGATGGCTGAAGATTTTTTCTGCTATAGTGTTCTGACTGATATGTAAAGCCTTGATGAAGTTCTTCACCTCCACGTCTTGGTTGTAAATAAATGATTTTCTTTCTAAGGTCTCTTGACATTTGTATAGCCAATGAAATGAGAGGGGTTTTCTTGGGGGAAAACAAACATTCTTTCATACTGTGTAAAAAATATTTAGACTCTATGGTTGAATTCTTGTTAATATAAATGTTTAGTCTAAAATTGAGTTTTGCTCCATAGACTATTAATGTGGTGTACTTCTTTTTGCATTATGCTAATTTGAGTACAACAGAAAACTGTTTTGTAAATAATTATATTAACTTTACTTTCATGCTTTTAAATGTTAAACAAATGTTATGGATAAATTCGACTTGTCAACGTTTTGGAGACAAAATGAGGATCATCTTAAAAGAGCACTAAAAAGAGGATAAAATCTATATAAGTCTACTTATATTTAGGGTCATGAGTGTCTGCTGAAGTCTATCCTAGCGCACATATTTTTATGAAATAAAAAATAATGAATCTTGTTACTGTATACCTGACTCAGGGTCCTCCCAAAAGGCGGACACTTTAGCCACATAGGGAAGAGACTTCTTTCGGGGGCCAGACCGCAACAGCACAGTGTCTCGCACCTTGATTACTTCTCCATCTCGTTGTACTCCTTCATAGCACCGGCGTAGTGCTGGTGTCTCCTCACCCTGCAGGACATTAACACAGCTAAATAAAATTAAATAAAAAAACACTTGTACACAAACATTGCAAGTCCACATTACTAATATATTCCAATATAATATTAATTATAATATTACTAATATATATTACTAATATATATATACACTAATATATATTACTAATTCAATACCATCAAGCTGTACATGTAGCATGATGGCATGAACTTGAAGAAGAAGCAGCAGCTCACTGCAGGGTTTAAAACATTAAAGCATTTATTTCTTTTTTTAAGCTGTAGAAGTTTTTAATGGCATTTTTTTTACATCTAATTTACATTTAAAAAATTGTACTTGCATTGAACTAGGCTTGGGTTCTAGTCCTTTTCTGCATTCATTAAAATTATTTTTTTTAAATGTCGTTTTTAAATAGTTCAATCACAAAAAAGATAATTTAATACAAATTCACCTAGGGGATGGCATTTAATACCGCTTCTATTGTAATGTTATGAATAATGAATAAAGAATATGCCCGTTGTCTATTATTATATTCATCCCCAGACAGAACTGAAGAGAACTTGAGTACGTACCACTATGAATACCGCCTTTTCAGCAGCTGTGCCCACAGGCAGCCAGCCGTTGGTGGCCCGTCGCCGACTGATCTTGGCCTGTTTGGTGCTTGAACTGCCATGGCTGGTTCCCAGCTGGCCCTCCTTCACATAGGGGCAGACAGCTGTGTCCCGGATTGCAGAGTGGGAACCACTGGGTGGCTTGGAACTCTGAGGACACTCCCGGCCTACACGTAACTGAACCTGGGGATGTCCAGTCTCTGGCAGGGGAGACTGCAAGTGGGGCATGGGCTGTGTGGCAGCAGGCACATTAGCGATGGGGCAGACAGACAGCGGCAAAGAAGGGGGCATCGAAATAGAGGGGCTATGCTTGTCGAGTGGGTAGGGGTAGTCTTCTGTAGAAACAGGGAAGGGAAATCTTGAGGTTAGTGTGAAAACAACACATACATTACTCTACTAGTGCATGATTAAAACAATAAAACATTTGAGCAAAATTTGAAATATATATTTGTATTATTATAGTTAATATTTATTAGTAAATTTTGCATATTCGTATAATTGCTAGATTCAAATGCTACATCGTCTTTTGTTAAAATCCTCAGTGCTAGTTTCTCTGTGATGCCAGAGCAAGAAGAAACATCTCAAATGCTGCCTCGGTGATAAGCTATGAACTTTGATCAGACTCATTTGACCTAACCAGTGTGTTTAAAAATTGAAAATTACTACATAAGAGAATCTACATTCTAATATCTCATTAAACAGCTAACAGCAAGGACCTATTTAGCAAGAACCCATTAACTCTCCATCTCCATCATGGAAATCATATTATATTCAGCATCTAACCTCTTCCAGCATTTGGACTAGCCTTGCAATATGCAAGCCTTCCCTCCCCCCTGTAGCTCCAGGGAAAAACATTTAATTCTCTAATGATGACAAAAAATGACCAGTCTATAATTTTAATGCTTGGTTTACTTTAACAGAATAAAACCAAAAATATCCTGATAATGCAATTCCGAAAACCTTTTGTATTTTAATGAGTGAAATAAGTAGCTGAACTAATTGCAAAACACGTTTTTATAAAGGTAAACAAACTAAGATTAGGAGATCTTTTTAAAGGGACTTAAAGTGAGTGCTCCTAATCTCAGCTCTTTACCTGAAAGTCAGAAAGATCCTGAGACATGTGCAAACCTAGTCAAATACAAAAAAGATCTGACCTCTGTGATTGTCATAGGATAAGTCTTGTTTGGCAAACACACAAAGGATGCAGAGGATGATCCCCCCCCCCGCCCCCCTCAGTGTACGATAGCTATACAATTCCAGAGTGATTTACCCCCTTTCAAACAGCTATCAGTTGGACTTCAAGCAATGATGTGCTACTTTACTTTATAATTGCACTTCCTTATGAGGACACCGTGATGTAGGCCAACGC
This sequence comes from Pseudolaguvia tuberculata, assembly GCA_026260255.1. Lineage (NCBI taxonomy): Eukaryota > Metazoa > Chordata > Actinopteri > Siluriformes > Sisoridae > Pseudolaguvia > Pseudolaguvia tuberculata. Next base: position 4,281,866 of record JAOTRA010000002.1, on the reverse strand, counting down.
AAATAAAAGGTAACGGCAAAAGTGTTTGTGGATCAATCTTTTTTCTGAACTTAATCGACCTTGCTTGCTTATTCTGGCGTCTTAGGGAGGCGACTGGCCAAGCATGGGAGAGAATGTGCAGCTCACTGCATGTTCACTCAGCTGCTAACTCTCTGTATTATTACAAGCTGACTTGCTCGCCTACAAAACAGGAATTACACTCGTCATCATAGTGTACATAAACTATACAATTAATTGAGTTAAAAAAAAAAAAAAAAAAGCTAAAACTCAAAAGGGACCAATTTTACTGCCAAACATTTTCACTACCCATTCAAATATCAAAACACAAGAATAAACAGTCTTTAAATAAAATTTTAAAAACCCTACTGAAAAGGCCCTCGGGATACAATTGAGTGTTCATTAGCTGATTTTCTCCTTCAATAAAGTAGTGAATGATGAAGGATTTAAACTTTTTGGAGGTACATCATTGTTTATTATACCAGAGGGAACATAAAATAAAAGTTCCCTGTACTGGCTGAAATACACAGAGCATCTCCTGTGTTTCCACAACAGTCTCTGGTGAGTAGACTGTCCCTGTCAAGTGTTTCTGTCATTCATTATCTGTCAGTGAGCTTGTAAAAATTGTATAGCTGTATTTTTTTATTACATCACCTAAAATAGAACAGTTTTACCAACACCTAGTGTTGCTTAGCAAAGTATGTGACTCGTTTCATGGGTTTCATGGTAAGTGTATACTAAATGACTGAATGGCAACCTTACTGCTTTCTTGTCAAATGCAGCCATCTTGTTTACTCTTTTATTTAAAAAATTTATACATTTTATTTCTCAAAAGCCCCATCTAATTAATTGTGGAGTATATTTTTACATTTAAATGCTGGTATTTAATTATTATTGTTAACATCATACCAGAACCCAAGATATTTTTCACACTGGTAATTCTCGCTTGTTAACCTTACATGTATGTTTTTGAACTGTTCGAGGAAACCGGAGTTCCCAGAGAAAACCCACACAAGCACACAAAAGACCTCTGCCCGAGGCTCAACCCCAAGACCTTCTTTGCTGTGTGTCAACAGTGCTTAACACAAGGTCAACGTGTTGCCCCATTGAAGTCCTGTTTAAATATTCTTTACTATATTAGGTTAAATATACATGGCAGCAGATTTTATTTACATAACGTAATTACTTTTTAAAGTAAAAATGGTTTCAGCAACCTAAAAACTACACCAAATGTACCAAAATCAGCCTGATTAAACAACCTGCATGGTCAGACAAAAGGTCATTACGGCAGATGACTAGACCACTTACTGTAAATATTGTATATAAAATAGTTTTCGGCCATGAACCCTCAGTATGTTATTAAAATCTGTTGTCATAGGTCATGACAGCAGTAAAGAGCACTTCGATAAATAAATGCATGGGGCACAATTCTCTACAATCTAGAGCATAATTAGTACACATCAGGTGTAAATGTAAATGTGTTACACACGTATAATTGTATATGTCCATGCACATTTATACTGACTATTGGCATTAAATTTATAAACCAAGAACACAACAATAGTATATCATCTTATTAACAGGGACAGTGTTTGGTCAGATTAAGGAGGGAAGGAAGGAAGGAAGGAAGGAAGGAAGGAAGCAGCACATGTCCTATAGTCATTTGTGGCTGTTCCAAGATTGGTTAAAGCCTACAGCTGCCACTTTACAAAAAAAAACCCCAGTTTAAGTCTCCTGCCAACAAAAATAACCAGCACCCTGCCCACCTGTGGCAATTATTCACATTCAGACTAGCATTGAAAGAAGAGCGGTGAGTAGATATACTGGAGTGGCTGCATAAAGAGGAAGAGGATTTTCATCTTTGAGTCAAATCATTAATATCTTTCTTTTTTCCTTTTAAAGCATCTCAATGGCTTTTAATTCATAGTTCCCTTTTTAGTATCACATGATGTTTAAAGATATGCCTTACAACGGACAGTTTGAGTGAAAGAAGGATGAATATATCCCATATACAGCTGCAAATTAAGAGTTAGGAATTTTGTTTGCCTGGTTACGGTTTTCTGAGTCACTTCAGGAACATGACATTCATATAAGAGCTAGTTTTTAGCAGTGGATATGCTATTATAGAAATATCTTACAATAGAGGTTGTTTAAAAAAATGTAATGGCTTTCAATTAAAAATCATTTTGACAGCAATTATGTGAGATTTGTAAATATAACAGTCACATTTCTCTGCTTTTGACCTTGTATTATATCAGTATGTATATTTTTTGACCAGTACTGTTTCAGTTATGAACCCAAGGGTTGAAGAACTACAACTGATTCAATTGAGGTGCTTATGCCTAAGGCAAAGAGATTTATATCCAATTTGCCGTCTCTTACCCATCTTGATTTTGTGGATGCAGCTGGAGCATCCGGTACTGAATGAGCAGCCTCTGTTAGCGATGGGCTGTGTGTGTCTGTAGGCACAGCCGCTGATCCTACATGCTTCTCCGTAGCACGTCCCCACAGAATTACAGTACACTGGATGAGGAATTGCTGAAGGGTGAGTTACCGGCGAGGGCAGTAGCTTGGGTCTCTGAACCCCAGTGGGACACAGTGTAATAGGAGGTACAGAAGGTGGTGCATGGGGTCCAGGACTTGTACTTACAGGAAGCGAGGAAGTACCATGGTGTGCAATGTGAACGTAGTAACCAGGATAGCATGGGTAAGAATGAGCACCTAAGGTCAAAGCTGGGTGGGTTAGAGTGTGAGGAGACGGAAGGAATCCTTTTACAGACGGCAACGGATGCTGTTCTGATTCAGGATATGCCTTCTGACCCAGGTACAGGGCTAACCGGTGACAGTATTCCACAGATCTCTCATGGGAACAGCAGTAACATGAATTTACATCAGTTTCAGTTTTCTCCTCTTTCACAGGCTTCAATGAGTAGCTCAACATGGACCTGCATTGGTATTCAGGTTTGAGGAAGTCATGGCCCCCTGAGGTGCCTTCCCACAATGTGTCCATTTTTAGAACCTCCTTCTTGCAGAGGGTGCAGCACTGTTGAGATACTTGTGGCTTGGGGTGGCATGGTAAGTTATGTTTTTTATTCTTTCCCTGAAGTTGTTTTACTCGTGCCGTTCCATTGCCTGGCTTGGTGTCCGTTTTTGCCCGCCGTTTTGCTCCAGATGAGGTGCTAGTTAGCTTTAGAAGAGCAGCTGCATTTAAACCTGCTACCCGCCTTGGGGTTGGACTGTTAAGATTCAGCTGGTCCAGATGTTCAGACTCTGTCATTGTTTTCTTGTTTTTTTTAGGATTTGCATTTTCTTCTTTTTCTACTGGATGTTTACGTTTTTGGACTAGTAGTCCTTTTTTAAGACTGTCAGGTTCTCCTTTTGGGAGTTCGCCATCACCCTTTTGAGAATTCTGCTGTTTTTTGGAGATTTGAGAATCATGTCGAAACAACAACAAGCTGTTGACTGCTTCTGCATTCAGAGAGGCCAACCGCCGCTTTCGCGGTTCTAAAAGTTCCATAAATAAGGCAGTTTTGACATGTTTTGGGTTGCTTTTTGGTCCAGGCTTGGGCTGGCATTTTTTACAGCCCTTCTTCCGACAGTTGCAGGGTTTGGTCTTTCCTTTCTTTAACTTCATATTTCGTTTACATTTGTTCTTAGCTTTCATGTTGCCTTTACAAGTTCCTCCTTCTTCTAGGCGAGTCAGTAAAACACAGCAGTTTAAGGATCCAACGTCACTCATTCCCTGGCGTCCTCTAAGGGGATAAAGCTTCCGGTTGCTATCCGCGCTTTGCCGCTTTATTACCTTATCTCTTCCTCGCTTATAGAAATGTCTTTTATTCTTCTTTTCTACTACTGGAAATTCCATCCAGTTCCTGCCCATGATTTCAGCATGTATCTGGCAGATCTCCTGCTTCTTGGATTCACTTCAGTGTGTGCCTTAAGAATTCCTTTACAATCTTCCATGCAAATCCTAAAAGGGGGAAAAGAAAGGAAATGCTTAATGTTTGAGACATATAGGTCTATAAATACAGAGTGCATTCAAACTGTGGCTTCTGCTTTGGCATTGGCTAGCGGGTTAGTGGTTGCAAAGAAATCGATACGGCTGACTATGCAAAGTAAAGACAGATATAACAACTATATTATGAGCTCTGCACTTTCCTCCATTGAATTTTAAGACCTCATCCATTTTTAAATCTCTTCCGTGAAAAGAATTTATACAAATCATATCCCACATAAGCTCTAACTGACTGCCGCACAAAAAACACATGCAGCATGTAAATACAGTGCAGCGGTGATGAATGGGGGGTTTGAGCATGCTGACTTGGTTATTTATCACTATAAATATTCTGCAGTACGTCTGAATAAGTAGAAAAATCCTAAGTCAATATTTAGAAGCTAAAGTTTAAATAGCACATCCATCTATATGATAAGGAAATTAATTTCCTATTAATATGTTCTTTAAAGCTTTACATAATTCAACCGAGCATAAAATTTAACAGAACATAAAATCAGAGCCTTTTTTCCACATGATTCTGGCTTACACTGTATAAACTAAACACATACCGCTACACTCACTATAGATCTATTGAAGAAGGATTTCAGGATGTTTTTTTAATACAGTATGTAGTATTAAATCGCTATTACCTGGTCATTACTATTTTACTATTAACTATTTATACAAACTGCACAGTGTGACCAACTGACACGATCTTAACACAAACCCTGACCATACCATAACCATATGCCTGGTTCTCCATACAGAAAAGTTAATGACACCAGTGTCTACAAGAAATATCTAGCATGCAGAATGAAGCAGGTGTCGCGTGAAGCTACAGCCAAAGAGCAAACAAGTCTTAGGACAAAGTTACCAAAAGGAAAACGACAATTTTCACCATTTTCAGTGTCAGATCATCACCAAAAAAAAATTTCAGCAATATAAAGTAAACAACAATTGAATACAAGTTTTTAACCACACGTTTTTAAAAAAAAAAAAAAAAAAAAAAAAAAAAAAAAGGTTTATGGGACAAAGTTTGATCAGCAGAGCGATCTGCCAAAATTTAAAGCTCTGTAGTGTGAACTTGGCATCTTATCCTTTTTTTTTTTTTTTACAGAAAGAAGTAGCCGCTGCTTATTCAAGGGGAAATTAACCTGTTTTTAAAAAAAGCCCACATACTCACTGCTTCAAGAGCTGAACAATTATGTAATCAGAATGTTAGAGATCATGAAAAGAATAGATGCAAATGATTGTGGATTTACAACAAGGTATTTATAGATGGATGGACAGACAGACGTTTTAAAAACAACCCTATAGGAAGAATGTCAAAAATAGTTTCCAGTTCAATAATTGCTGTATCGTTCCCTATCCAGTATTGTTTTAGTTGTCTTGTTGCAGACTTCTATTCTTACGTCCTTGAATAAAATGACAAATGATGAGTTTGTGGTTTGAAAAAAAATTGCATGTACTTTACTTCATGAGCCTGTTAGACAAGGAAGCACACAAGCAGATGACGAACGTATTCCAACAAATTACATTTCTTGATATCTGCTAATAATAAAAACGGGACAAACTACTGCACTGCCTGAAATGAAAAATTAATACATTTTAGACTTTGACAGAATTCACTAGTTCTAATACTAATAATTCTAATTTATTTTGTCATCTACATGATTATACACATCTACAACATATAGTGAAATGTTTTTCTTCACATATCCCATCTATTGTACAGCATCCCTGGAGCAGGAAGGGTTAAGGGTCTTGCTCATTTGAGCCCAGGTCTTCCTTGGCGGTGGTGGGGTTTGAACCAAGATCTTCCTTGGCAGTGGTGGGGCTTGAACCCAGGTCTTCCTGGTATGTGTAACGGGATATATCAATACTCACAGGAGTCAGACGATACGGAACAACGTTTTATTTACAAGTAAGAACAAAACTCTAACTAAAATAAACCACACAAAAACTAAACCACGCAGCAACACTGCTCTAACAAAACGGTTCTTAACTTCGTGGGCTTCGAACGAGGAGACAGACACGTAGAACAGACGGGGACTCAAACATAGGCTGAATCAGAGAGTAGGCGAACAGATAACCTCAAACGCACACTGTGCAAACATAATAATCCGCGCCATTGTAAGGATGGCACTTACCTTAAATAACGCACCATCACCCAGGTGATTGATCGCATCCCCAATCAGCAGGTGATGGTGGTTAGTGACGAGGTAGGGGTAGGGCATGACAGTACGCCGATCAACAACTCAGCAATAACCCTTAACCTTTTGAGCAACCATCGCCCATAATTAAAAAGGTTTAATAAAAGACAAGCGTTTTATTTCAATGAACATAAACGTATTTATACAGAATTTACTAATAAGATTATCTAATCCCAACTTAATACCAAAAACATTTAAAGATTTTAAAGTAATAATCCTTTTCACCATCCTTTTGTTATTTCTATCATGTGTCTAAAAAATAATGAACGACCCCCAAAGCAAGCGTGTAAATGATAACTAATGTAATGTTTTGTTCTGAATAGACTCCAGAGACAAAGTAGCCTAGTTAATTAATCCTCCATTTCCATCCATGTTAACTTTCAACCCAAGTAAATCTTTTTCCCTCTTCTTCTTTTCTGTCTCTCTCTTACTTTTTTTCTTCCTACTCTCTCCTCTTTTTTTCTGCCCCGATCTCCATCCTTCCTTATATCTATCTCAATGTGATGAGATAGGGGGAATGAATCTGACTGTAAGGACTCAACAACCATACAAAGAAAGAAAAAACAAATTAAACAGATTAAATTAAAGAAGGGATGGGGGGAAGGATCTGCTGTGATGTCGGATAGAATGGTATTTCGAAGATGTTTGGAGAAGAAGCATGTTGAGAGTGGAACACATAGGGCGTTACACGGACTACAACATTCTCGGTTTCAATCATCGTGCTTGGGGATTTAACACACACACACCGAGAGAGAGAGAGAGAGAGAGAGAGATCTAAACTAAATCGGTCAAAAATAAGAACCCAAAGCCAAGCATCGAGAATCAAACGCGTCAGGCGCCTCCACAAACCCGCGTACCAGCGACGAGACGACAGTGCAAAACGATCTGCTTCCACAAACACTTCCAACAAAACCAGCAGAACACCGAGTCGCTCCAACTGGAATCTTTCTCCTAACCACACACACACACACACACACACACACACACACACACACACACACACACACACACACACACACACACACACA
>JAOTRA010000002.1:4246951-4265182 GCA_026260255.1 Pseudolaguvia tuberculata | reverse complement strand
ACACACACACACACACACACACACACACACACACACACACACACACACACACACACACACACACACACACGGGCAATCATCAATTACCCTAATGCGCAGGGTAAGTACAGGGAGAACTTTCAAACTCTGCACAGAAAGACCCCTTGCTGGAAATCGAACCCGGGACCTTCTTACTGTGAGCCGACCATACTAACCACTAGAGCCATCGCATCTCTCTATCTCCGATTATGATCTTAATTAAATCTGTTCCTAGTAGATATTTAAAGCAAGTAGAACACAGTGTTTCTCCTATCTGTGGAACAAGGAAAACAAATTCCTTTAGAAACATTTCTTTGTGCTCCACTCATTGCATCACCTCTGGAAGCCTTCTGAATTGTCCGACTAGTTTCCAAGAAGAAATTGTAAGCTTATTGAAAAATCTGTTGCAGATTCGATGCACCACTGACTGCCACACGGTACATATTCTCACTCAATAACATCTAGCGCCCTCATTGACACATTAGAATGTGTTACATATACACACGCATGCATAAGTAACACATGCAACACATTGTATTTAGACTTCCGAGCAAAACGAATTCACTTCAATTCAACCTTCTGTGTAAACACATCTTGGGGATGGCACCGCAGTGAATAAAGTTTTGCATTCATGTTCGTAAAATCATAATCCGGGCGGCGTGGTGGCGTAGTGGATAGCACAGTCGCCTCACAACAAGAAGCTACTGGATTCGAATCCCGGGCTGGGATCTTTCTGTGCATGAGTTTGCATGTTCTTCCTGTGCTTGTGTGGGTTTCCTCCGGGTGCTTCGGTTTCCTCCCACAGTCCAAAAACATGCAGATTAGATAGATTGGTGATTGTAAATTGTCCATAGGAGTGAATGAGTTTGTGAATGGTTGTTTGACTATGTGTTGCCCTGAGATGGACTGGCGACCCTTCCGGGGTGTACTGTGTGCTGGGTTAGGCGCAGCAGACCCCCGTGACCTCGGATTCGGGAATAAGTGGGTAAGAAGATGAATGAATGAAGTCGTAATCCCTGGATTATTTTACCTGTCATTTACTTTCATTTTTACTTCATGTCTTATTTGTTGGAGAACACAGTTGGACTTTTTTCATACATATACCATAATGTGCAGGTATAAATACTTTTTCATTCTTAGTAATTGCATTACTCTGGTCATGGGGGATCCAGAGTCTCTCTCTCATTCCGGGAAAATGATTCTTTCAGACCATTCTCAGATTACAACACACCCCAAGTGCAATTTCACCTCTGTGATTGCATTTCACTGTAGAACGGATGCAATGCACAGATAAAAGTAAATTACAATGTAATACAATTTTACATTCACTTTCAAATCCTAACACAATGCTGAAATTGTAAGTACTTCTCTGGAATTTTCTCAATTACATCTACAACTTTTTTTTCTCTTCCTTTTTAAGGAAGCTGAAACAATCGTTAGATCGATTTAATGCAATTGTAAACTCCAGGGAAAGACTATGATACAGTGCTTCCTAATATGGGTGTATATATTAAAAAACAATTTAATTAAAATTTTCAATATGACTATTATGCATTAATTATATACCGTAGGTCATCATTTTAAACTACAGTAAAAAAAAAAAAAAAAAAAAAAGAACTGTTTTTTTCTTTCTTTCAATAAGCAACCAGAAGCAGCAGCAGGCAGTGGTTTAAGTGAGAAAATTCCACAGTGAATTGTTTATTGCTAGTCTTTAGTCTGTGGCCTGTGGCCAAGGGAAGGTTAAGGTTTGTGCAGCCTCAGCTTATGAAGGCACTGAATAGTTTCTTTTTGCGGGTTTCTTTCTTTCTTATATAGAATTTGCTTGCTATTCACTTGTCATCCAACAGTAACATTAATATTTGTAGAGAGACAGACAAACAGACCCGCTTATTCCCCTGTTTGGGTTCACAAGGGTCCGCTGGAGCTTATCCCAGCACGCATAAGGCAAGAATCAAGTGTGCAACTTAGACAGATTGCCAGTCCATCAGAGGGCCATACATAGATGAACAACCACACACACTCACATTTAATCCTATGTGCAATTTAGAACCACCATTCAATCTAATGTACATATTTTTGAGCTGTGGGAGGGAACCTGAGTACCCAGTACAGAAAAAAAAACCTTGTTGTGAGGTGACCATGCAAAACACAACACCCTTTTCAAGTTATAATTAGTGCCTTGCTTTCTTCAGCATTCATTCTTTCCTATAATTTTATTTAAAAAAAAATAAACGTATGGTATTCATAAGTATATGGATATAGTAAAAATATACTTCTTTTTTCTATTATATAACCCTTTTAAAGCATGTCAAGTTTCTTGTGTTACGCAGGTACAATTATTTTATGACTAGAAAGATAAGATAAAATTATTTACAACATGGATAAATCCAACTCATTTTTCATTCTTTGTGATAGTTGTTTCCTAATGCTTGTGAGGTTATTTTCCTGCGGTATTAATCAGACATAAAATCCCCACATCTTCTCACCTGCTGGGGGAAAAGCACAAACATTTCAACACAAGAGTATAAATAAGGTAAAGACAGCTAAATCACCGGGTACAATCAGGATGTTTGAAAAGTCTGGAACAATTAAAAATGAGACAGGAACCAAGTGGCTGCTCTTGCAGAGGATGCTAAGTGAAGAGCCAAATGATGTAGTCATTGACGTTTGGTGTTTTTAAGTTTCCGCCTCCTTAACTATCTGTTTTAAAGAGTTGCATGAAAGAAAGACTATTTCTAATGCAAAGCACAAAAAGCAGTTCTATGCCATTATGATTCCATTAAAGTTAGAAAAAAAGCATATAAAAAGGTTTTGCATATAGGGCAAAAGAAAGAGATATACTGTGGACAGGTTGTCAGTCCATTCCAGAACCTTCTTGCTATGTAGAAATATCATAATCTCAAATTGACCTTAAAAACAAAAGAGAAAATGTGCATAAGATGTGGTGTGTAAGATAAATCAGAAGAGGCTTATCAGCTGGGGTAAATGTTTAGTAGTTGGCAGTGTTACTGTTTATATTTGAAAATATTAGCTAAAAACTGTGGAGTGGCGCGGTGACATAGTGGATAGCACGGTTGCCTCACAACAAGAAGGCTCTGGGTTCGAATCCCGGGCCGGTGATCTTTCTGTGCGGAGTTTGCATGTTCTCCCAGTGCTTGCATGGGTTTCTTCCGGGTACTCCGGGTTTCCTCCCACAGTCCAAAAACATGCAGATTAGGTTGATTGGTGATTCTAAATTGTCCATAGGAGTGAATGTGTGTGAATGGTTGTTTGTCCATGTGTTGCCCTGAGATGGACTGGCGACCAGTCCAGGGTGTACCCCCGCCTCTCGCCCTAGGTGTGCTGGGATAGGTGCCAGCAGACCCCCGTGACCCTGAATTAGGTAAGAAGATGAATGAATGAATGACCGTTGTTTTTTTCATTCATTCATTCATCTTCTTACCCGTTTGTTCCCTAATTCAGGGTCACAGGGGTCCACTGTTGCCTATCCCAGCTCATACAGGGTAAGAGGCGGCCCTGGACAGGTCGCCAGTCCATCGCAGGGCAACACAGACAAACAACCATTCTCACACACACACATTCACTCCTATGGACAATTTATCTATGGACGCTTTGGACCAATCGACCTAATCTGCATGTTTTTGGACTGTGGGAGAAAACCGGAGTACCCGTACCGGAGTACCAAGCGCGAAAGAACATGAAAACTCCGCACAGAATCCCAACTTGGGAATCAAACCCAGGACCTTCTTGTTGTAAAGCAACAGTATTAACAGCTACGCCACCGAAACTTTTCATGTTATGTTAAAATATAACAGCATGTCTAATTTATTTCCTCCATATTATTAATCAAGGCTCCATTAATATGGTGCGAATTAATTAGACATGCTGTTCCCTCTTCATGGTTTTTCATGGATACCAGAGCAGATCATTACAGCATGTATTATACAGTAGATCTAAACTGAGACTGGATTTGCCATGATTGAAGTTCTACACTAATGTTGCCTAACTAAATTGTGAGTGGTGACAATATTTTATGATCAGTTTTGATTAATGTTTATGGAGTAATTTCATTTGAATTGTTCATGGCTCCTGAAAATTTAATGGTTTTGGCAACAACAAGTTTTAGTCACACTGACGCAGTGGTATAGTGGTTAGCATGATCACAGGAAGAAGGTTCTGGGTTCAATTCACAGGAAATGGGTCTTTCAGTTACAGTTAGGTATTTTGGCACTCTTATCCAGAGCAACTTACAAGTTGTCTATTTTTTACAATTGAGCAATTGGGGCTTAAAGGCCTTGCCAAAGGGCCCACAGTGGTTACTTGGTGGAGGTGGGAATCGAACACTGTTTTTTCTGGTATTATATAATACCTTAACCACTAGGCTACCACTTCCCTTTCTGTGTGGAGTTTCCATATTCTCCCTGTGTTTTCTCCAGGTACTCTGGTTTCCTTCCACAGTCCAAAAACATGTACCTATTAACATCATGCCAGTAATTTAAATGTCTGTAGCGGTCATTACCTTTGAATTAGATCTTCAGACATCCATACACCAATTAGATGTCAGTCCTGATGTGTATATCAGTAGTTTCAATCAAACAGACTGCTGTCTTTTTTGTGTCATTAAAAGCAGCATCAAAAATTAATCGGTGGAGAGAGAGAGAGAGAGAGAGAGAGAGAGAGAGAGTCGAGACTATAAATTGAAGCCTAGTCAACCATTTGCTGTTCCCATACCATTCCTAGGTTTAATCCCTTGTCTGTCCTATTAATGAAGGCAAAGATACCCCAAAATCCATGTATAAACAGCATGAGTACTGAAACTGTGTAAATTGACAGAAAAGTTCCCTGAATGCACCGCCTTCTGCAGCACAATGTAATTATAGGTTCGAGAGCTTCAGATAATTTTCACATCAAAAACGGGGAATAATGTAATCTAATAGAACAAATAATAAATATCATGACTTACAGTGCCAAACACTGTAATTATTTTAATGCAACAGTTCTATAACGTTGTATGAACAGTTTATGGGGAATCATTTCCAGCCTCTTAATACTAATAAAACATTGTAAAATAAAGTATACTAAATATTGTTGCTGAAAACGACTCGCAGGCAGCATGGCAATTTGTGTTTAGCACGGTCATTTCACAGAAAAAAGGTCCCGGGTTCGATTCCTGAGTCTTTCTGTGCCGAGTTTTCTGTTCGGGTACTCCCATACGTTAAAACATGCATGCTAGGTTAACAAGAAAAGTATAAAGTGTGAAGTTATCGTGGATTTCATTTGCCAGGCGTTAAACCAAAATAACACTGCCCACCCAATTTTAAATAATCTGTTTAATAAAGCAGGATGATTCTCAAAGAATGTTCATAAATTATTTACCAATGACTTCATTTGGCTCCGTAACAACACAAGTTTCTTGTTTTTGTTCATTGGCCTCTTGAGTCATTATAGCAAAAGCCAACAGTTTCAGTGTCCAGCTGACAAATCTTAAAGCAATTCTCTTACACAGCATTTATAGTGGTTCGGGGAGGAACTTAATGTTGCTAGAATTTACGCAAAACAATGTATAGAAAATACACAGAAGTTGAGGTCATTTAACTTCTTTTAATTCTAAAAGAGTGAGATTAAGGGATTATTGTGCTCATTTTCATACATTAGATTTAACTTTGTCATCACATGTATAAGTACAAGGTAATAGCATACAGTTCCATTCTGTTCAAAGAACAAACTGCATTGAGCAAAACCTTTACTGGCCAGAATACTGGCTTTAAATTAAATCTGTGACAGGATTCTATAAAAGCTGGTATTGAAGACAAGGCTATAAACCGAGAAACTATCTTAATTTATTCAACTTATACACATTCTATAGTATCACACAAACAGTAAAACCATGTACATAGACAAACATTAGGTTTGCATGTGTGAGAGATCAGTCTGTCTTACAGAACATTTTTGTTCAATAATATTTTTATAGTTATATATTATTATTATTATTATTCAAAGCTTTGTTTTATTTAACAGACTATTTGAAAACAGAAAATAATTCAATTGTGAATGAATTTATTTTATCAGTTACAATTGAATACACTCCTGTATCAGTCTGTATTTTCCTGCTTTGTTACACAGAAATCATCGGAAGCAGAACTTTATCTCTGTTCTTAAATGTGTGCATCCTGTAACAGACCTTGTAGAATTAGACACCTTGTGATACTGTTTGTTTGCCGTCTTATTTAAACATGGAGTTAAAGGCCCTGCCAATAACCATCCTCCGGACCTCGCTGGTGCCTGCGCCAATTTCGTAGAGCTTAGCGTCTCGCAGGAAGCGGCCCATTGGGTAGTCATTAATGTAACCGTTTCCACCTGTGGGAACAGACATACTGTTTAAGTCATACAGAGGTAATAGTAATGCATAAACCAAACTCTAACTCGAGACGAGGCAGCCATAAAAAAAACGGGGTTTCAATCATGGTTTTTTTTGTATAAGGTTAACAATGTAAGTATTATAATAAAAATTAAATATATGACAAATAAGGTAAATAATGAAGCAAAACTTACCCAGGCACTGAATCCCATCCAAAGCGACCTGAGTGGCATTCTCAGCACAATAAAGGATTACTCCAGCACAATCCTACAACCACACAAACATCAATACCACCATTGTAGTGCCATTAAAAGGATGCTTACTTCAGTTAAAAAAATAAAGAAGGGGGAGGGGGTTAAACTCACCATGGCACTAAAGTGGCCTTTGTCACAAGCACGGGCCACATTGTATACATACTGCCGACATGAACTAAGACGAGTGTACATGTCAGCCATTTTTCCTTGCATCAGCTACTTGGTGTGTGAGTGTGAGAGAGAGAGAGAGAGAGAGAGAGAGAGAGAGAGCAACATGGATTATGAATATAAAATCTGCAATTACCTGCTTTAATAAACTGGTATGATCGGATATGAAACACTGGGCACGAGAGGAAAAAAGACAGCTGCGCTAAAGATTAAAACCAAATACTGGTGTTTTAAAACAGATACAAAAGCAGAGACAAACAGACACAGAGTCAGACAGAATATGAATGGGAGATAGGCAGAAAAAGACAGACAGATATCGCAACCAACTTTAGAAATCGTAAAAAACTATTTAAACAGAAATTGCTACAAAAACTAACTTGAAATTGTCCGATCTTCTGACCAAATGCTTCCCGGACATGCAGATAAGGAATTGCATGGTCAAGCACAGCTTGCATTATGCTATAAAATAAAGAAAACAAAATCAAACATCTATTCAACCATTATTTAGAAATCTGTTTGAACACTAGTCAGGAGTGCTTTATTTACCCGATAGGCCCGGCTGACAGCACCAATCTCTCCAGGTCTAGTCCGCTCATCAGTACGTACACACCTTTGTTCAACGGTCCCAACATGTTTTTCTCTACAAACGGCAATACACTTTAAAACAATGCAATAAAGGCAAAGGGGGGGTGGGGGGGGGGTTGGGGGGAATGCCTCTGATTTCTTCATAACCAAGTTGTCAAAGTACATAAATACACCTGGAATCCTGCAGTCTTCAAAGATGAGTTCACATGTGTTAGAGCCTCGCATTCCTAATTTATCCAGTTTCTGTGCAGTGCTGAATCCAGTCATTCCCTATGAAGAAGAAAGAGAAAATCACACCTGTACACTATTTGACACCCTTTTAGGTGGTCTGACTTCAGCAGCTGTTCTAATGAAGACAGACGGGTGAGGCAATCTGACTAATGTTGGATTGAACAATTTCAAAATAGCTATAGACACGTGTTGCAAACAATTAATTCCATGGAATTCATTTTGCTTATTCTGTGCGATTTATGTGTGTGTGTGTGACATCAATTGTCATTAACTTGGAAACCGCTATATATTTTACCATACTATCTTTTGATAATGCATGAACTCTCTGATCGATTATATAGTACAAGCAGATAATTTGTAATAAATGTAATTTGCAACTATAGGTGAAAAGGCATTACAGCATTGTGTATGCTGGTGATTTCTACAACGTCCTACAATGGATCAGCTGGAGATAAAATCCATTCAATGTACATCTCCAACCTTTTCTACAATAAATGCAGAGATTCCACGGGCAGCTGAGTTGACATCAGTCTTCGCATAAACGATCACAACGTCTGCGTCAGGTCCATTTGTGATCCAGAACTTGTTTCCATTTAACACATACTGATCACCTGACAAAAGTATAAAAGTACCGAGCGAAAAAAAGAAAGGGTTATCCAGAGTGACGCTAAAGAGATATTTCTGAAACACAATATCTTGAGCACAGCTAATCATTAGCACCCATATGCAATGTGCCACAACCATAATGCAATGTATATTACACATAGATAGAGAACACAGAAAAAAGGCCAAGGCTCACCCTCTTTTCTTGCATTCAGTTTCATGGAAACAACGTCAGAGCCAGAGTTGGACTCGCTCATGGCCAGGGCCCCTACATGTTCTCCTGCGATTAACTGGGAGAAAAAAAAAATCTTTATGAATAATCTGATTCTTGATAGAAATGTATTGAAGCAATAATTAAGCAGGTGAAGGGAATACATTGTTGGGGGATATGGTGGTCAGTTAGGGATGAGTTACTTCCCAGTAAGAAGAGTGTCTTATTCTGGGATCGTCACAGTGTCAGAGAGAAAGATAAAAAAGAAATCTTGCTGTTATGTATCCTTTAACCACTTCAGGAGGAAGACAATAATCAGGAAAAAGGTGCAGAAGAGACACCATGTCACATGTTGATACATAAAAGAAACAAGCAACAAAAACCAGAGTTAGGAGCGTTTCCTTTAAGTCAAGTGGCTGACGATGATATTGGTAACCTAGTAATCAACAGTAAAACAAGGCAAGCATAATGGAATGGACACAGACAATTAGTCACATAAAGGTTAATGTTTGTTCTGCCAGAATTTATTCAGAGTAAATAAAGCAATAATATTGGAGACAGAACTTAAATTAGTAACCATCGGGTAAAAGCAGCCATGTTGATAAAACCGACAAGCAGAAACCTCCGAATGCAGATTTGATTTCCTATAGATCATAATTTATTCAGCAAATGTGTTTCCACCCACATGTATTTGCATTAAGCCTTTTATTGAATTAAGGCTTTACATAAATTGTCTCTAATACAATACCTAAAAATGCACATTACCACAAGTTGATGGAAACTTGTGGAGAAAGAAGGTAAAGTTGGAGGGAGCAGAGCTGAAAATGTTGATGTTCTCTTTAGGAGTTACAAACTTGGTACAGATTAGGAAAGAGAACATTGGACGGCTCACATTAAACGTTTTAGCTCAGGGAGGCTAGCTTGAAAGGCGGTATTGTGGATGTTGCCTAGGAGGCCTGCTTAAGCTGCAGGCAGAAACAGCAGACTAAGACAAAAGAGAAAGCATATGGATGTGATGAGAACATGAAGTTAGTGGGTGTGATTGAAGAGGATGCTAGGTGGAGGCGGATGAGTCGCTGTGACGAGTTATGAACAGAACAGCCAAAAGACAAAAAATACGTTTACAATACTTTGTGAGATGCAAAACAACCTTCTGCTTTTCCTAGTTTTAGTGTAAAATAATATCATGCATGGATGGATAATTTCTGGTTAAAAACTATTCAGTGTATCCAGGTTGTCGTCATGAGTGAACATCTCCAGACCCCAACTGTCTGCCCCTCCAGTATTCTAAGCACTTTAGCACACCAACAACAGCATGTGAATATATGCAGATATGGAAATTAAACTATTTAAAATATGTGTACTGGAAATAGAATCAGACCCAATTTACAGTTTTTGCCTCAAAATGACTACTGATGACTATAAAACTGTGTTGCAAAATCTTCGATTAAAATTTAACACGAATAAAGCAGAAACTTCACGCTAATTAAATTTCTTTTGTCATTCTGATTAGTAATTTCAACTACTCTGAAGCCGAGGGTAAGTAAACTGATCCAGACTGAATAACACACTCGATGCTATGTAATTAAGGTAAAAAGATGCCTGGAAGCAAGTGATAAATGAGTAAATGTAAGATGGCGAACCGAACAGAGGGGTGCACATCTTAATTTGTGGGACTGTATGTGAGATTAACGCTCCTACCTTGGGAAGATACTTTTCTTTCTGATTTTGGTTGCCATGGCGAACAAGCTGATTGATACACAGGTTGGAGTGTGCGCCGTAGCTGAGAGCTATAGCTGCTGACACCCGGGAGATCTCCTCCATCACAATCACATGATCAAGATAGCCCAATCCTGTGCCACCATATTCCACTGTCATCAAAAAACATGGCTGAACATAGCATTTCCTTCATGGCTAATGTAATACTCATACACACACAGGGCACTTTATTAGAAACACTATACCAGGTAGGGGTATCTTTGCACTAACAATGCTGGATTTTATAATATTCTGCAAAAACACTTCTTGGGGCAGCTTGATGGATTATGGATTATGCAATACCGTTGCCTCTTCCCTAACACATCATTGGTTGATCAGATGATAGCTAAAATGTATAGAATTGTTCCTAATAAAGTGCTGATTCAGTGTGTTTTTATTAGATACAGGAAAGTTGTTGATCAACAAAGAATTTTTTTTTTTAAATAGTTCTTGCCTGGAGCTGTGATCCCAAGCAATCCCAGTCCACCGGCCTCTTTCCAAAATTCCTGAAGCAAAATTGTCATGTAGAAAATATTTAAGAATATTTATTAATTAAGGCTTGAATATATGGTGGCATAACTTTTAAATGGGATTTGTGACTTACTCTCATACGTGAAAATTCATTGTCCTTGTCAATTTCGTTAGCGTAAGGAGCAAGTTTTTCCTGGCAGAAGCGCTGAACCGTGTGTCTAAGCTGGTGGAAAGCAGATCAGTTATTGATGTCCGTTTGTAATTACACTTCTCCAAAGAAATAATTAAAAGTGCAAATTCCATTTGAAATAGCCTGAAGGTGATGGTGGAAAACTATCAACCTGTAAAACAGTCATCAAAAAATATCCCCAGAAATACTGAAACAGCTAAAATACTAAAATATATTATGTCTACACTAACGGTAAACGAAGACAACACCTAAAATTGATTTTACAAACAGACATGATGTTTGGATACTCAAACTTTGACCGTACATTGTATGTGACAAGCAGCATGTCCTGACCTTTAGAAATGACTACTATCCAGTGGCAGATGGTACATTTTGGTACCTGGGCCTTTAGTGGGGACCCAACTGGTACCTCCTGATACACCTACGACAATCACATTCTAATTATAAAACACATCAATACTACACAAAAATATTGTGGGCATAAAACATATTTCCACAGAAGTGTTTTATTGTCGAATTAGACTGAAACAGGTTTTACTCTGATCATCCAATCAGATGACTAGAATATACAATTATTGTCCACCAGCTAGCGGGTCTCAGGAATCATATTTAAATATCGGATTGGTTAAAGAAACAGTCTTTAATAATATTAACCAATTAGCAATCTTATCACTACTAATAAAGTTTAAGTTACATGGCCAACTAACTGACTGCACACCAGGGCTATTAGCAAACTAAAACAAGACACTTTTTTTGGTTACTAAATTCAAGCTAATATCCAGTATTACTCAAATTCCATAAGGGCTGGCACATTCGTTTATTTATTTTTTTTTTTTATCAAAATACTTAAAAAATGAATGAAGCCGATTTTCACATTATGTTTTTTTGAAGTTTTGGTGTGGAATGTTTGGTGTACTATAGAGGCAGGTTAATACAGCACCTGGAGTCTTCTTCTATGGAAGAAGACGCTCTGCTGTGGTAATAGCTATAGTATGTTGCGTTGCATTGTCCTGCTGAAATAGTTCTTCCTTTAAATAAACGGCATCTGGAGGGGAGCACATGTTGTTCTAAAACTTTATATACCCTTCAGCATACACTGTGTCGTCCAAAACATGCAAGCTGTGCCTAATGTATGCACTTATACACCCATATACCATCAGAGATACTGGCTGAACACTGATAACATGCTGAAAGGTCTCCCTCCTCTTTAGGTTGGAACAGAATATTGTTTTTAAAGCTATCCACAATATTTTTACACTCTTTCACATAGTGTAGAGCCTTTGTCCATCTTTACTTTTGAGAGAGACTACCTCTTTAAAACATCCCTTTTATATGCTAATCATGTTACAATTGTCTTTTAGATCAAAGTCTTTAAATCAAGTTTAAAAACTTGGGTTACAAATTTTTCTTTTACATTCAAGTTAATCGACTACGTATGTGGGCAGAGTGGTATATAGGAGCGGGTGGAGAAGAGTGGCAGGAGTGGTTTGTGATAGACAAGTTTCAGCAAGAGTGAAAGGGAAAGTTTATAGGACTGTAGTGAGGCCAGCGTTGTTGTACGGTTTAGAAACAGTGGCGTTGTCAAAAAGACAGGAGGTGGAGCTGGAGGTGGCAGAGTAAAAGATGCTGATATTTTTATTGAGATTGACGAGAATGGGCAGGATTAGAAATGGGTTTATTAGAGGGATGGCGCATGTAAGATGTTTTGGAGACAAGGTGAGAGAGGCTAGTTTGAGATGGTTTGGACATGTGCAGAGGAGGGACATGCAGTATATTGGTAGAAGAATGCTGAGGATGGAAGTGCCAGGCAGGAAGAAAAGAGGAAGACCAAAGAGGAGGTTTATGGATGTGGTGAGGGAAGATATGCAGGTAGTTGGTTTAAAAGAGGCAGATGTAGCGGACAGGGTAGTGTGGAGAAGAGTGATCCGCTGTGGCGAACCCTAACGGGAGCAGCCGAAAGATGATGATGATGTGGGCAGCATGGTGGTGTAGTGGTTAGCAAGAAGGTCCCAGGGTCCAAGGAGTTCGATTCTCAGGCAAGAGGTCTTTCTGTTCAGAGATTGCATGTTCTCACCATGCTTAGCATTAAACACTACATCTAAACTGAGGCTGGATTTGCCATGAGTAAGTTCTTCATGACCATTGCCCAACGATGGACTGGTGACCTATCCAGGGTGTACCCATGCCTTTCCTCCTCCTATGTGTGCTGGGATAGGCTCAAGCAGACCAGGAAATATGTTCAATGCTGAAAGATGAACGAATTAATAAGTATATCAAGTTGCAAAGGTATTTCAGACAATCAGAAGCGGTGTTTCCACCCCGACCTCTAGGAGATGCGGTGAATGGATATAAATACATACACCACAAGGGGCGCCCTTCAATTCCCAGTGCTGTATTCCTTTTTTTTTTTTTTTTTTTTTTTTTTTAACTTTTTAGCATGTTTAAAACACTCGTAACGTTATTTGACAAATATAAAAACACGAGTAACCTTTTACGAAATAAAACTTCATTTTTATATTTTAGATGCTACTGTTGAGTATATACAACGTGTTTTCCACAAGGTCAGGACTGACGTCACAGGCAAACGGTCGCTCATGTTAAAAGTTTTATCAACTATCTGCAATTAAAAAAAACATTAAGTGACTGTTCAACAAGCATTTTTATATTTATATAGAAATAATTAGCATAACGTTAAACCGAGTATGGAAGGCTGTTATAGTTGATTAATCCATCTATCTATCTATCTATCTATCTATCTATCTATCTATCTATCTATCTATCTATCTATCCCATTATAACACTGATGGACTAACTAGAAATGAAACACCGAGATTGTTTTGTTTATTTCACCTGAATTTGCTCATCTGTTAGTCCGTTTACGATGTCGTCCAAAGGGACAGCACCTGCACACCCACGTCTCGACACACTAACACCGGCCAGCCTCCGTGCAAACCGCAGCGCTCCTCTAGCTGCAAGCATTTTTAGGCTAAACCTCCTATGATACGAAGAAAGTTAATTAAATAGAGTATGTACAACGCACCTGCTAGCTATACAACTAAATGCGAACACGTTACTTCTTCTGTCCTTTGTAAAGTGGAAAATCCACTCTTTACTACCATCTACTGGACAGGAGACTGAATTTCAAGTTACGCCATGTATTTTAGATACATTTTTGGAGCTCTGTTCACACGTGGGTAGAGGATGAATGTGATTTTTGTCAAGTATATATAAAAAAAACCCAACATTTACAATACACTCCCGATCATTCATTCATTCATTCATCTTCTTACCCGCTTATTCCCTAAATCAGGGTCACGGTGGTCTGCTGGAGCCTATCCCAGCACAAATAGGGCGAGAGGCAGGGGTACACGCTGGACAGACCAACAGTCCATCGCAGGGCACACATAGACGAACAACCACTCACACATACACTCCTATGGCCAATTTAGAATCCCCAGTCAACCTAATGTATATGTTTTTGGACTGTGGGAGGAAACCTGCAGTGTGGCAAACTGTCCGAACTTTCCCTACCTCTCGCCCTTTGTGCACTTGGTTGGGCTCTAGCAGATCCCCTTGACCGCGTTTTAGTGCATATGCAGGTTATATAACAATTAATATACGTGTTTGGATAACCTCATTGAAATGAAACACTAATGAATTAATCAGAGGACTTTAAAATGCTGACATTATTGTATACCAGTTAGTGGAGACCAAGATAACAAAAAAGATACATAATAACTAATAATAGTAAACAATTACTGCCACTGTTTAAATAGTTTAAATTAAATGGGCAGCAGTACTGATTCACTGCGATGGAGTGGCAACCTGTCCAAGGTTTACTGCTGCATCGAGCCCTATGTGTGCTGGGATCTCCAGCAAACCCCCATTTCACTCTAACACCTGGAGACTCCTACATCAGGATGCTCTTTATTGATTACAATTCCGCATTTAATACAGTTATTCCTCACAAACTCACAAATAAACTTTTCTATCGGTTTACACCCCATGCTCTGTGACTGGTTCTTTGCCTTTCTGACTCGCAGGCCTCAGTCTGTCAGTATAGGGTCCAAGATGTCAGCCAACATAATCACAAACATTGGCACACCACATGGCTGTGTCCTCAGTCCCATCCTCTACACCTTGTTCACCCACGACTGCAAGGCCTCCCACAAAGACAACATCATACTGAAGTTTGATAGGACACATCACTGGTGCGGATGAGGCAGCTTACAGGATGGAGGTCACCACTCTGGTGACATGGTATGAGGACAACAATCTCACCCCCAACACAGAAAAGACCAATGAGATGATAGTGGACATGAGGAAGTAGAGGAGCTCTCATCAGCCATTGCTTATCCGAGGACAGGAAGGGGAGAGGATGAGCAGTTATAAATATCTGGGGGTCCACATCATCCAGGACCCCACCAAGACACTTAACACCACACAGTTAGTGAAGAAAGCTCAGCAACAGCTGTACTTCCTGAGGAGGTTGAGGAGGTTTGGAATGTCACCAAAGATTCTCAGCAGCTTCTACAGCTGCATTATTGAGTCTATCCTGACCAACTGCATCACTGTGTGGTACGGTAGTTCCACCATAATGGACCGCAAATGCCTGCAGAGAGGGGAGAAGACTGCGTCTAAGATCACCAGGACTCCTCTGTCCTCCCTGCAGAGCATCGACCAACACAGAGTCTCCATCATAAAAGACCCCTCATACCCACAAGGACTGTTCACACTTCTCCTCTCTAGCAGGAGGTACGGGAGAGTGAAGTGCAGGAACACCAGACTGAGGAACTCTTTCTTTCCAGCTGCCATCACACTCCTAAACAGCTGACAGGAGTCTGTAATAATAGACTGTACCCTTGCACCCTGATTATTGCACTACTGTCTACACTACCATGGTTATTTATTCCTGTTCAAATACACATTTGTACATAAGAGCGGTGTTAGTAGCACACTGTCAACATCTTGATAATCTTTTACACAATTTCATTCATTCTCTGCTAAATTTGCACACAATTCACATGTAACACAACTTGCACATTTAGTTACTTGACTTTACCCATATTTTATGCCCTCTATTTCTTACTTTTCTTACCTTTAAATTATTTTGTAACTTTTGCCATTCTGTGTGGACAGCAAATTAAGAATTTCATTGTACACGGAAACCTGTTTCCTTTACTGTACACTTGACAATAAACACTTTGAACCTTTTGTCTTATTTGTCATATTATTTTTCAGTACTTATATTCAAAAGAATTAGCAATACCTTACTTTTGGTACAAATTTCTGTACTCTTTTAACCACTGGTTACAAGCAATATCTAAGATATGTACAGAAGTCAGACCGATGCAATACATAAACAGTTCAAAAGTAGCTAGGAAGTATGAGGGCTATTTATTTATCATTGAAATGAATGTCAGAGAAGTGCAAAAGGAGACCAGATCGACAGAGGAAGTTTTGTGGGTGGTAGTATTAGGCAGATAACTTTTAGTAGCTTTGTAGTAGTAAAGATTTTGTTGTTAGGAATAGTACTAGATTTGTCGTAGTAAGAGTTATACTGCTAGAAGTATTAGTAGATATTTAGTTTAAAGTTATAGTACAGATTTGTTGTTAGGAGTAGTAGTTTTGTAGTTTAATTGTAGCCTTGTAGTAGTAATAGTTGTGTTGTTAGGAATATGTATAGTTTGTAGTAGAAACATTTGTATTGTTAGGAGTATTTGTAGTTTGTAGTGCTAACAGTTCTGTTGTTACGAGTATTTGTAGTTCGTAGTCATAGTAACAGTTGTGTTGTTAGGAGTATTTGTAGTGGTAACAGTTATGTTGTTAGTAGTATTTGTAGTAGTAACAGTTGTATTAGGAGTATTTGTAGTTTGCAGTAGTAACAGTTGTGTTGTTAGGAGTAATTTTAGCTTTGTAGTTTGTTGTAGTAACAGTTGTGTTGTTAGGAGTATGTGTAGTTTGTAATAATAACAGTTGTGTCGTTAGGAGTATTTGTAGCTTTGCAGTTTGTAGTAGTAACAGTTGTGTTGTTAAGAGTATTTGTAGTTTGTAGTAGTACCAGTTATGTTGTTAGTTTTTGTAGTTTGCAGTAGTAACAGTTATGTTGTTAAGAGTATTTGTAGTTTGCAGTAGAAACAGTTGTTATTATGAATATTTGTAGTAGTAACAGTTATGTTGTTAGCATTTATAGTTTGCAGTAGTAACGGTTGTGTTATTAAGATTATTTGTAGTTTGCAGTAGTAACAGCTGTTTTGCTAAGAGTATTTGTAGTTTGTTGTAGTAACAGTTGTGTTATAAGGAGTATTTGTAGTTTGTAGTAGTAACAGTTGTGTTATTAGGAGTATTTGTAGTTTGTAGTAGTAAAATTAGTGTTATTAGGAGTATTTGTAGTTTGCAGTAGTAACAGCTTTGTTATTAGGAGTACTTTTAGTAGTAACAGTTGTGTTATTAGGAGTATTTGTAGTTTGCAGTAGTAAGTTGTGTTATTAGGAGTAGTTTGTAGTAGTAACAGTTGTGTTATTAGGAGTATTTGTAGTAGTAACATTTGTGTTTTTAACAGTATTTGTAGTTTACATTAGTAACAGTTGTGTTGTTAAGAGTATTTGTAGTTTGCAGTTGTAACAGTTGTGTTTTTAGGAGTATTTTTAGTTTGCAGTAGTAACAGTTGTGTTGTTAAGAGTATTTGTAGTTTGCAGTAGTAACAGTTGTGTTTTTGGGAGTATTTGTAGTTTATAGTAGTAACAGTTGTGTTTTTAGGAGTATGTGTAGTTTGCAATAGTAACAGTTGTGTTGTTAAGAGTATTTGTAGTTTGCAGTAGTAACAGTTGTGTTGTTAAGAGTATTTGTAGTTTGCAGTAGTAACAGTTGTGTTATTAGAAGCATTTGTAGTTTGCAGTAGTAACAGTTGTGTTATTAGAGGAGTATTTGTAGTTTGCAGTAGCAACAGTTGTGTTATTAGGAGTATTTGTAGTTTTCAATAGTAACAGATGTGTTAATGGAGTATTTGTAGTTTGCAGTAGCAACAGTTGTGTTGTTAAGAGTATTTGTAGTTTGCAGTAGTAACAGTTGTGTTATTAGGAGTATTTGAAGTTTGCAGTAGTAACAGTTGTGTTATTAGGAGCATTTGTAGTTTTCAGTAGCAACAGTTGTGTTGTTAAGAGTATTTGTAGTTTGCAGTAGTAACAGTTGTGTTATTAGAGGAGTATTTGTAGTTTGCAACAGCAACTGTTGTGTTATTAGGATTATTTGTAGCTTTCAGTAGTAACAGTTGTGTTATTAGAGGAGTATTTGTAGTTTGCAATAGCAACTGTTGTGTTATTAGGATTATTTGTAGCTTTCAGTAGTAACAGTTGTGTTATTAGAGGAGTATTTGTAGTTTGCA
>JAOTRA010000002.1:4211538-4226456 GCA_026260255.1 Pseudolaguvia tuberculata | reverse complement strand
ACACACACACACACACACACACACACACACACACACACACACACACACACACACACACACACACGCACACACACACGTTTAAATACTGTACATATTAAAGTTAAAAAGCATATCCAGATGCATCCATTAATTAGATATGTTCAACATCATCTTCCAGATTGATTCCCATTTTTCCCTTTTGGAAAAGGCTCTACTCTTCTAGTAAGACTTTCCAGTCCAATGTGAATCTTGACTATGGGATACCTCTTCAATCAGCTCCAACAGTATTATTGAAATCAGGCACTAATTTTAGGTAAGGAGGTCTGAGATGCAGTTGCCATTCAAGTTTATCCCAAAGGGGTTCAGTGTTGGTAGTAAGATCAGGACATTGTGCCAAACAGTGGTGTTTTTTCACTCTAATAAAATAACCCAACATATGTTAATGGAGGTCGGGGGTTTTGTGCTCAGGGTCATTGTCCTGCTGGAACAGTGTTGGAGTCTATTAGTTTCAGTGAAGGAATAATGTAATGCTACAACATTCTGGACCAACTGTGGGCTTCCAGAATTGTAGCAAGTTGACCAAAAATCTTTGGCAATTTAGTGTATATAATATAGAATTGCTTAATTATAAAATAATTAAGACTTATTTACAATCATTTATACACTACTGCCCTATCATTCATTGTACTGAACTTTATCAGAATTGTGCACTTCATTGTCCTTGTCTATGTAATACGCTTTAATTGTTCTAATGTCAATCAGAGTATCCCTAAAAGAATCAAAGAACCATTAATCGAGTTAAATGATCATTTGTGAATCAATTTAAGCCAAAGTAAAGCACTGGATTACATTTGCTGTCTACAAAATGCTTGTAGTCTTGTCTACAATTCTTGTCGAAATAAGGTTGACCCAAAGTTCTTGGATAGTCCAAATACAATAACTATTTTTAATCCTTGAAATAATAATTTCCTGAACAGCTTTACAATTGCAAGCAAGAACCTGGCATGCAGTCAGTGTTCCATCTAATCCCAAAGGTGTTTAGTGGGGTTGAGGTTAAAGCGTCAGTTATTCTGTATCATATCTTCATATGCTGCAAGTACACCATTAAGGACACATATACACTGCATGTATCAAGTAAGCTAACTGTGATTTTCTTTACTATTGTGACACAGATTGGATCTGACCTATGATTGTGAAAACAGGAAAATGCATGGATTCTGATAATTTTGTCTCAGTTTCCGGCCTCATTCCTAAGTAGAAATAAATCCGATATCATTCGGATTTTCACCTGTCAATACGAGTTGAACGCCATTAAAAGATGACATGAAGTCAACTCTGGTGGACAAAGACACATATCACATCATACACATCATAAAATATTAAAAATTCCTTATAATAATTTCAGCTATTAATTATGTTGCCGTTACTTACTACTTACTTACTTTTATGGTCAGTAAGCGGGTTGGCCAAAACAAATTGATCTAGACACAAATTCTGAATTAGACCGTATTGCATCACTAATCTTGGGGGGGGGACGACGACGACATCAGATGTTTAAAAGTGTATAATGAATGGTTTTATGAAATAGAGTCAGTATCCTTCAGGTTATTGTTTCTGCCACATATCTGTAATGTGGAAATGAAAGGAAAAAAAAAAACATGCTGTCCGAATATGAACAAACTTGATTTAAATTACTAACAGCTGGATAGTGGACAAGCAAAAAAAAAAAAAAAAAAACCATTTGACATAAACAAAACATTATCTTCCCCTCAGGTTATTTATGTATTATTGTCTGCTCTGCACATATGTATCCACTGAAACTTTATTTGTTTGTGTTACCAGTGCCTGTAAAACATACCTCATAATTATTGCCTCCATGAGGAAATCCATCTCATCCTGCTCAGAACAGATTTCTGGAAGAGTCTAATCACACAGGCAGGAAATAAAAGACAGGATCCAATTCAAGCTATCAAATGCAAATTTCCTCTGAAAACACAAAAAACATTGATACTGACCTTAATAGCCACCTGTAATGCAGTGTTGTCTTCATTCATTCCCAAAACCTGACCTTCATACACTTCCCCAAAAGCGCCATGCCCTAAAGCCCTGCAAGCACAATGCCCTGGACTCAGTTATCAGTTTTCATCAGACAGACACTAAAAACGATAGAGAAAACATACACATGCATACGTTCAACACAAATCTGGTTTTAATTAGAAAACAAAAAAAGAAATGCATAAAAAAATCATCATCTGGAATGACATCATTACCTTTAATACTGTTGTTACAGTTACAGTTAAGCATTTAGCAGACGCTCTTGTCCAGCCAAACAGTCCATATGTAATATTTGTACTAAAAAGCTGATTTGACTTTAAGTCGTATAATAAAGGCTTATATTTTGGCCTTTATTAAACTGATTTCCTTATTAAAAGAAATGGGGGAGATGGAGAAAAGGGTTGGTCTGATAAGGATTTACTTAATAGTTTACAAGTACACTTGGGCAGCGTGGTGGCGTAGTGGATAGCACAGTCGCCTGACAACAAGAAGGTCCTGGGTTGGATTCCTGGGCCGTGGATTTTTGTGGGTAGGTTGCATGTTCTTCCTGCGCTTGCGTGGGTTTCCTCCGGATATTCCGGTTTCCTCCCAGTCCAAAAACATGCTGACTAGGTCGATTAGTGATTCTAAATTGTCCATAGGAGTGAATGTATGTGTGAATGATTGTTTGTCTGTGTATTGCCCTGCTATGGACTGGCAACCCGTCCAGGGTGTACTGCTGTCTCTCGCCTAATGTGAGCTGGGATAGGCACCAGCAGACCCCCGTAACCCTGAATTAGGGAATAAGCAGGTAAGAAGATGAATGAATCAACACGTACACTTGCATCTGATGATCTCCTCCAAATACATTTATCGACACACTGTTTCTGTGTGTAAAATGGTGGAGGTTGTGGCTCAGTGGTTAAGGTGTTTCGATGACTGGAATTGGATTGAATGATTGTGGGTTTGATTTCCAGTTTCACCAAATTACCACTCCTGGGCCCATGAACAAGATCTTTAACCCCTGATTGATCTAATGCTGTTATTCTATAGTATTTTGACTTTGAATTTAGCTGCTGCTAAATGAGCAGGATTTTGCTGCAAATGAAACTTACCACAATAACATTAGTACGGAGCCTGATGATGTAACATCATCAAGTCTGCCATAACTTAGAACAACTGTACTGTTGAACCAGATAATCATTATTATCACTAATTCAGCACTGGATTCATAAGCAGTGAGTTTTGTTCTATTAATGGTGTAATCTGTTTTGAATATTAGTCAATTGAAGGCAGGACCACCTGAGTAGGGTGATGTTCCTGCGTGGAACCTCTTTCAGCTCACACAGTGATGCAGCTTTTCCAGCAAAGCAATAATTGGGGTTGTAGTCAGTCATGATGATAGAAGAGCGTATCTTGCTCAGCTTGTGTTCAGGGCTCTGCAAACATTGCCGAACTGCATGGAGGTGGAGGTTCTTTCTGTAATACACTGCAGAAGAATAGACAGGTTAACCACATAGAAAGAATGTGGATCAGAATGCTAAAACAACACATCAGTTAAACATCATTAAATGCAAGAAATCCTTAATTAATCCTAATGATCCAATCCTAATTAAGGTGTATTAATATTATAATGCTTCTTTTTTCTAGTACAACATGATAATATAAAAAACTATTTGAAAATAATAAATATTTGAAATATTTAATTATCACTTTAGTACACAAAAATAATGACTACGGAGTAAACAGTGAAGATAAATGCACACTTTTCATGTACTTTTTTAATTGCAATGTGTTTGTCCAAGATACAAGATAAACAGCTAAAAATAAAACCAACACACAGTGGATTTAAATTACACCTAATTTCGTCATGAAGTGGTCCACAAAAACCTTCAAACTGTTCTAATGTAGTAAGTGTGTAAAAGCTGGTTGGTTGAGGTGCTTGCAGTTGGTTTCAGTGGACCAGGAAGCACTCACCCTCAGGAACAGGTGTCCATGTCCCTGCTGCAGGTTGGTAGTCTGCCTGTAGGGAGGGGGCACTGCGTGGAGGTGAGGGGTTCCCTTTGCTGTCAGACATGAAGTGGAGCCAGCAGGTGAGCGGGGTAAGAGAAGGGAAGACGTAAAAGAGGAAGGGAAGTTGCCCAAGTACAGACTACCAACCTGCATTAGGGAGAGCTCATGGGAAAAAAACAAAAGTTAACCACTAACAGAGCTTTGTGTACTATAAGAGTGTATATAGTCCATTAGGAACTTCTGAATTGTCCTCTGAAAGTAGTATTTGTTCCCAAATCCATTTACCTTGTGAGCAAAACCAAAAAGAGAAAGTCTGAATTGAATTCTGTTTAAATGACTTAATTATAATAGGTTTGGAAAAAGCACAATTCCTATGGGCTTGGAGGTAAAAACATTCTTAAGGGTCTGGAAAATAACAATTTCTATGACTTCGGAGGTAAAAACATTCCAAAGGGTCTGAAAAAACCCCCAACCTAAATTCCTATGAAAAATAACACAATTCCTGTGGGTTTGGGAAAAACACATTTCCTATGGGTTTGGAAAAAAACTAAATACTGATGGGTTTGTGAGAAACACAATTCTTATGAAATTGGGAGTGACACAACATTCATAAATTACTACACATACAAAACTATATGCAAAAATCCAAAATATTATGTATGAATATTTTATATTCAGACCATCAAAGACCCAAGGAACCCAAAATGCTATGATGAGTTTCCTTTCAGTCTTGCTTAGCCAGACCTTTAAAAAAAGCGATAGAATGTCATGGCAGACTTGAGTGTCTCACTGTCATGGAAACCAGCCAATCACAGTTCGGTTATGCAGATTTTTTATTTTTTGACTTTTTCCCTGTTTACAAGTTTTGCCTAGATTTATCTGCCTGGATTGTTTGTTGACCTGTGTATTGAACTCTGCCTGGTTATTGACCTCGTTTCTGCCTAAGTCTATATTATCTAATCAAATGAGTAACTGCATGATGGACCTGAACAAAAGTGGTTCCTTACAGTTTATATGTATGAATAATATTTTGACAGAAAACCCAGTAGCTACATCCAGTATGTAAATTGACTGCATGGTTGCAGGTGAATAGATAAAATAATCAACAACAAGCTGTGAACATCCAGTATGAGGAAGTGGTCACAGAAGGACACTGGTAAGGAATAAGTGTCCAGTCCTCTGTGTGATTAACTGGATGAAATTATTCATCCAATGTCCTGCTGTGAACTGCTACACAACGGAAATGTGACTTTGATTATTCTTCTACAGACAACTCAATGCAAAGACACAAAAATTTCAAGTCAAGCTAAACCTTTTGCATGTTTATCTGACAGTGTATCTTACATATCCTACTATACTCACATATCATGTTTCTCGCATATCATAAGCTTTGTTGAGTATATTATTTTAAGTGATCGTTTTAAGTTTTTTGTTATTATATAAGTTACTTCTCACAACTAGTAAGTATGTTACATCACTATAAAGGTAACTAAATTACAGGGAAAGGACCTAATGCGTTCCCCCTATTGGATACCCCTAATATAAGGTAGATTAAATGAATGAAATAGAAAAAATTATTATTATTAAACATTGTACACTAATCTAAACTATTTGAATGTTGTGGTGGCATGTGACACTGTGCTAAGATTAGATTAATTAGATTAGAATTACTTGTGCCATTGTCAAGAAGACAGGAGGCGGAGCTAGAGGTGGCATTGAAAATGTTGAGATTTTCATTGGGAGTGATGAGGATGGACAGGATTAGAATGGAGTTTATTAGAGGGATGGCGCATGTAGGATGTTTTGAGGACAAGGTGGGAGAGGCTAGGTTGAGATGGTTTGGACATGTGCAGGGGAGAGTCATGCAGTATATTGGTAGAAGAATGCTGACGATGAAGGTGCCGGGCAGGAGGGAAAAGAGGAAGACCAAGGAGGAGGTTTATGGATGTGGTGAAGGAAGATATGCAGGTAGTTGGGGTGAAAAAGGCAGATGTAGCGGACAGGGTAGTGTAGAGAGTGATCTGCTGTAGCGACCCCTAATGGGAGCAGCCGAAAGGAGAAGATGATGAAGAATTAGATTAGAATTACTTGCCACAGATGTAAAGATTTTTTACTCTTAAAGTAGTGCTTAAGCATCAAATTTATAAAAACTACATTGTTGATCAGCCCATTGCTCTAACTTGTGTTTGATGTAATACAAATGTAATACAAACACAAGGTGTGTGTGTGATGAAATGAAAGTTTAGATAACACCTGAAAAATAATTTGAACATTATGCAATGTTTGGAAATGCGTCACGGCTGGAGAGAATGCCAAAAGTCGTCATCAAATGTAGTCAATAAATTATAGATCATATAGCGTTTTCATTTATTTTAGAAAATACATACATCAGTGTAAAACATTTAGCCATTGTAATGCCTATACATTTATTTTACAACTTGGGTAATACAAAAGACTAATACTTCAGGAAAACCTTAACATCCTGGTCAACGGGTAGAAAGCATGTAAAGACTAGCTTCTGTGCCTAACTTAAATGCTCCCTATAGCACTAGAAATGTGCCAAATCTGAGAAAAGAAAAGAATCTCTGTACTAATCATGAGGTCCAAATATAACAGATTTGATTTGTTCAATGTATACAGTCCCTGACAAAAGTCTTGTCGCTTATCTATTTTGTAGAAACACCAGATTTTTATTAATCAATTACAGTAAGAAATAGCTCATATGAAAAGGTAAAAGCCTTCCAAATGATGTTTATTGCACTGAAATGAATTAGTTTCATTGAATCAAGACAGAAAAGGCAAATTTTGGCAAGACTAAAAAGAAATTGAACAAATTTACTGCAAAAACATGTCAGCAAATTAAGTACTGGTGCTGTGAGATCCAATTTTAATGTGCATGACTTCCATGAGCTTAAAGGACTGCATCCATTCGGTTCATACAATTTATTGATGAAGTCATCAGGATTAGAAAAAAAACTCACAGAGTTCATCAATATTCTTTTGTTTCATCCTCCAGGCTTCCTCTTTCATTCTACCCCACATATGCTCAATAATGTCTGGTGACGGGCTGGCCAATCCTGGAGCATCTTGATCTTCTTTGCATTGAGGAATTATGATGTGAAGATGGACACCATCCTGCTGCAGAAGTTGGTCTCTTTTATGCTTGGTAATATAAGAGGTAGCTAAGATTTCTTGGTATTTTAGACAATTGATGTTGCCTTCCACCCTGCAGATTTTTCGCCCACCAAACTTCACATGTTTTCTGAGTGAATCTTGGATCCATGCGAGCTCCAGTAGGTTTTCAGCAATATTTATGGCAACTGTGGTGTTATTCAACAGAACATTCATCTGAAAAATTCACCTTCTGTCACTTTTATAGTGTCCATCCCTTTAGCAGGCTGTGGGCCTTGGCAAATGCCACAAGGTTTGACAATTGTCTTTTGTTTAGTGCTGGTTTCCGGGCACTGATTCGACCATGGAGGCCATTAGGAGACAGAATCTGACAATCTGTTCTGGTTAACACAGGTGACCAGGACTCTGGAGGTCTACTGCAGTGGAAAATGGGCTGTCCTTGGATTTTTGAGCCAAAAAACGGTCCTCTCAAGCAGTTGTCTTGCGAGGTCTGCCTGACCTCGGCTCGTCAAAAACATCTCCAGTCTCTTCAAATCGTTTTTTTATCCTCTGTACTTGACGCTGAGACACAGTGAAGGTGTCTGCCACATCAATAGTGGATCTGGTCTTCAGCCTCTTTATAATCAACACTTTAGTCTCAGGGTGAATCTTAGGCATATTTGAAGAGGTCTAGTTGCAGTTGATGTGAAGGTCTAGTCTAGTGGAGTTCTTTTTACACACATCTGAGACCTAATTGATCCATTATTCACAGGTGAAGCTCATATGACAAAGCGACAACACTTATGTCTTTGCAAAAATTGATTTAATGGGCTTTAATAAGCTGTGAATATTAAAATATTTTTTGACAGTATTGGTTTGCACTAAAACATTATTACAAAAGGTGTTGAGATTAAAATGAGTCATTTCTGTCAAGAAATCTTGATTAGAAATATTTTTTAGCGGCACTTTAGGTCAATTTGTACACAAGCGACAAGACTTTTGTTGTTCATGTTAATGCTTACTTCACATTTATATGAACCGTGCAGCGACACATAAGATTCCGTGACCAGCCTGGACTAAAATTGTTTTTTAAAGCTGTAAGTTTTAAGTAATAAAATTCTATAGCAGCAAAGATTGTTAAACTGCTAAAGTGGCATTAAAAAACATAGCTATAAACTATCTTACTAAAGCATTTTACAAAAGTAATGGCTATGAAATTAACAGAAGTCACTCAACTGATTGCTTACTTCACCACAAAATGTCCAAAAAAGTTGGCTGTATCTCAGCAGCATTTGACCTTATAATGCATCACAGCAGTTACGCTGACTGAAAAGTAATGTTCCAGGTTTCTCAGTATTGCATTTCATTATAGCCGTCTGATGTATATAGTATATATTTATAAACTCGGGAAGTGATAGCAGGGTGTTTAGAGTGTTATACAGCAAAAAAGCCCTTAACAGCTCAACAAGCCGTTCTGGGTAAAAGCGTCTATTGAATTTTATATATCAATTACACTATATTGTCAAAAGCTTATGGTCACCTAACCATCAAATCCAAATGTGGTTTCTCTCCAAACCTTTGTTACAAATATGGAAACACATGGTTTTCTAGAGTGCTAGACTCTAACATTGTTTCAGCATGACAATGACACTGAAGTTCTGCTCTTACCATCATTGAACACCTTTGGGATTTACTGGGAGATGATGACTTAGTGGTTAAGGTGTTGGAATAACACCAGAAAGACCGGGGTTCAATTCCCAGCACTAACAAACCATCAACCCCAGTTGCTGTAGAGACTTTTTACTCCTAAAGTAGTGCTTAAGCTTCCAGTTTATAAACACTACCTTGTTGACCAGGCCATTGCTCTGACTCTGCTTTATACTATCAGTATTATATAAATCATGTTTTTATCACATACATGATTATACAGAGTACATTTTGTATAGTATATATAGAGTATATCTTGTATATATATGTACTTCCCAGATGTGTAAGTTGGGGGGTCAGAGCTGTACAGCGCCCCTGGAGCAGGAAGGGTCAAGGACCCAACAGTGGCGGAGGTGGGGCTAGAACCCAGGTCTTCCTTAACCTTAACCATTGAGACACCACTGTCCCACAAAAAAAGCTTCCAGTTTATAAACGCTACCTTGTTGACCAGGCCATTGCTCTGACTTTGACTGCAATTTCATTTATACTACCAGTACTATAGTACATAGTACTATATAGAGCCATCACTACGGGCCCCTGAGCAAGAGCTTAATTGCTCAGTTGTAAGTCATTCTGGATAAGGGCGTCTTATATAATTATAATTGTAGTTGTAACTGGAATTCCGACAACACCCCAGACCTTCTTACCTGATATTAATGTCTCTTCTCACTAATACTATTGAAGCTGAATGAAGATATTTCTCACATTCAAGTTTCACATTGGATTGGAAAGTCTTACTAGAAGAGTGTATAACAAAATGGAAGAAAAAATCTGGAAGAAGATGTTTAAAATCATATGTGTTTGTAATGCTCAATGACCACAAACCTTTGGCAATATAGTGTAGATACTTTTATTGCACTTCTGTTGTTTTTCTTTTCACTTGAATCTGCCACCCCTAAAGTGAACCTTATTAGAACCATTTTTATCGGTAATAAAAACATGATTAAAATACAAAACTATTTTAATAAGTGGCTCATTATAGAATATGCAGCTGGCTTTTTAAAAAGTCTCAAAAATACAAACCAGCATTTATGATAGAATTAATGGATCAAAAAAAAATTAGTCATTCTGGCAAAAGCTTTACTACAAATAAAACATGGATTTCACCATTGATAAATCTATAAATAATGTAGTCTGGTTAACATACTCATCTTTGATGATATAATTCATGGCTAAAAATATGCATGTTGCACTTGCAATGCAATGGCGGTGTCGTTTTTGACATTTATCAAACATTAAACTTGGTATAAAATGTAAGATATTATGACGTTCCTTTATTTTAAAGATTCTATTTTCTACGTTAGAATTATTAGATTATTGGTGGCAAAAAAAGTAACTGGTTTGGGGGGGGTATAAAGGGTCAGAGGCGGTGAAAGGTGGAGGGGATGAAGTTGAGGCACAACTGGAAGAATCGCTTACTGAGAGTGAGGCAAGCACAGGTCAACACAGCACCCGTCACCACAGCGGATGCCACCACCGCCAATATCAGAGACAAGGATGGGTGTCCAGCCACCAGAGAATCCTGTATATCTGCTGGGATAAAGTTTGAAAAAAGAAATACTTTTTAGTGTTAAGTAAATTTCATTTTATAAAGTAAAAAAAGAAATCGTCAATTGCATTAATTAATTAATTCATTCATTCATTCATCTTCTAACCTGCTTATTCCCTAATTCTGGGTCACAGAGATCTATGGGAGCCTATTCATAGACCATTTTATGGGCAATTTAGAATCTTCAAACAGAGTAATGTACATGTTTTCGGACTGTGGGAGGAAACCGGAGTACCCAGAGAAAATGCACAGAACACGCAAACACCAACAGAAAGACACCTTGCCCAGGAATCAAACCCAGGACCTCCTTGCTGTTGGTGTGTTAACCACTATGCCACCTCGCTATCTCAATTACATTTTTTATATTATTATTAAGTAAAAATTGTAAGTAATAGTGTCACAGGTAATAAATAAATTACAGCTTTCATTCATCATCTTACCCGCTTATTCTCTAATTTGGGATCCCCAGTCCAGGAATCCGGGACCTTCTTGTTGTGAAGCGACGGTGCAAGACGGTTATATTATATTTATCAATTTATACAATAATGTTATTTCTCAAATCAAATTAATGCATTATCTAATGTTTTGATTTTGATTTGATTTAACTAATTATTAAACGAGGGGCTATCAAAAAGTTTCACGACAGGCCAACAGAAGGCATTGAGTCTGTTACCATGTCATATATTGAAAACTTATCTTGATAATTGTTGTTAAGTGATTTCAAAACAAATAGTAAGGTAATATTATTAGTGGGTTTTTCCACTGTAAAAGGCAAAAATATTTTTTGCGCTGTATCATATACAGGACAGATTGCTATTAAAAAAAAAAATCCATGTCACCATGGTAACAACACAACATTAGTTTGTTGTTCTTTAACTGAACATCCTGTCCTATTTGTGTTAAATCTCCCTAATATGAACTGTAAGAACTGTAGGTGAATACTGTGCTTTCCTATATACGGTATTTACCTATACAGCTGACGTTATCTGGAGCAATAATCTCATCGTTGTGACAAAGGCAGATGACAAATTTGTTCTCTTCATCACGTTTGCAGCTCTGAGTCTGGCAGTGGCTGCAGTTTAGGTGTACTTCGATTTCAGCTTCCCCATGACTCTCCATGACTGAAGACAGAACAAAGACAAAGAGAAACACCGGAAATATGTAAATCAAAGATATTTGATGTTTATTTGATTATTAAACCTTTATTATTGGCTTTTTATTTTAATATTTAGTATCTCTAAAAGAAAAATGCAGTTTTTTTCTACTTGGAAACTTTTCAAGCACAAGATTTTTCTTTTTATTCGTTTTCCTTTACCAGGGAATACACTTTTCTTTTTTGATAGCTGTATACTCAAGCATGTGAATTGAAAGGAGGTTTGGCCTCAAATATACTAAACATCTGTGTTAATTATTTTTTAATTAAAAAATAAAATGGCAAGCTCTTCAGAATATCACAGAGTTGATTGGGTTTGGTTTTTAATTGTTTTGAAATTGCAACATTCATCTCCTCCAGGATTTCACAGGATTGCTTAGATGTTAGTATTTGGGTTTCAAGGTGACATATGTGTCAAATCACACTGTGCAAATAGTAGAGTAATATTATGACTTGTTACAGCAAAGTTTTGAATCCATCTTTATCGTAAAAGCGACACAAATGACCTGATAATCAGCTATAATAACTCTGGTTTGCTGCTTCTTATAGAAGGACCGTTATTGGCTGCCGTAATAAGCTGTCAATAGCACTTGTTATAGCTCCCATTATTGATTGCTTGGTGCAAATTGATCTTCTAGCAGTGTAATCAGGGAGGGAGCATATTTTAGCACAAAATGCATTTTCAATATAAAAGTCAATGACCACTCACTCCACATATACCTGTTGAGTGGCTGATATATAGTATTATCGGTACAGGTATTGGTACAGCACAGCCATAGAAGCTGCATTCAGATTACGATGTCAGCCATGAAAAAGCACCAATGAAGCAAAGAACTTGATCAAGTGCCCAACATTGGCCCTTATTATCTCTGGTCATAACTTTGCTCAAGCTGTTCATTTTTAACAACCACAAATGTAAGTTATATGGGGAAAACCATGGTTACAAAGTACAACATACAAACATTCTTACAAAAGAGAAGCAAATGAATAAGAAAACCTATTTTTATCATTCAATGTGCAGGCAACAACGATGTGTTGAAGACAGTGAAGCTGAGATAAGTTGACCTTGCTGTTCTATTATTGGATCTGAGTTTTTGTCCTGCTAACCTTTAAGGAGCAATAATAATAATAAGCATTTATATAGTTTATATGTATATATTATATATTTATTTTAATTCATACCATACAAAAACCAAGCACATGATCAGGAGATATAATGCTGTATAAACCATATACCGTACATTATGTTCCAAAACCATGGCAGAATAACATAAAGAAAAATGAAAGAGTGATGAAGGTGAAGGCGATGATATAAGAGCAGTGGTATGAAAGGCAGGGGGAAAATGAGAGAGAGAGAGAGAGAGAGAGAGAGAGAGAGAGAGAGAGAGAGAGTGGTGATATTGAATGATAGAATGTGTTAAAGAGCTGCTCTGATGACAAATGTTCACCAATGTATCTTGCAGGCTAGATGTGTAGACAAGATGTGCTCCTAAATAATGCATTCCTAATAAAGTAATGATACTAACAATGACTCATTCTCTCATTCATTCATTTACTCATTTGTCCTTTATACCAACTTATTACCTAATTCTGGCCACAGGGGTCTGCTAGGAGCTATGCTGAAAGGGCAAAAGTAGGAGGGGTAAATCCTGGACAGGTTGCCAGTCTATCGCAGGGCCACACACTTACAAAACAACTCACATTCATTACTATGGACAATTAGAATAACGAATCAACCTAACAGACATGTTTTTGGACTGTGCGAGAAATCCCTGAAAGGCCCCTGCCCGGGAAATGAACTTTCTTGCTATGAGGCAACAGTGATAATTGTAATCATTATTTATATTGCACTTTTCCAGACGATTCACAATAAACAACAGAAATGAGAGGATTACATCAACCAGCTATAAAAAAAAAAAGATATCAAACATCCTGAGAGTAATAAACAGATGTTTTTTTTTTTTATTTTAATTATGAATTTTTAGTTAATGTTAAATATTGTGTTAATTTGTGTGATGTTTTCATTGTTATTTTGTAACAATATTTTTCATACGTTATATATATATTTTTGTAAAGGTAATTTATAGTAACATGAATGGGTCAATTGTTTATCAAAAGCATACAACAAATAGTGTAATGCTAATGTGTCACCTGCCAAAGGCTGCAAAAATAGCTCTCCTGATGGGTGAATAAAAGAAATGCCATCGTGTCCATCTGCTGTGAGATCATCAGTGTGAGACACATCACCACCTGAACAGAGGAGCCAAACATGCAAAAATCTTATAAACAAGGCTAGAAGTATGTGTTCGCCTTTTTTTATTACAATTCCTGTTATAGTCCTTATATTATACAGTGGTGTGCGTCAGATATTTTATTCAATCAAGATTTGAGCCTCCCTGTGCTGCCATGTTAATCTGATGTGCCAAGGCCTTTAGAATCAATAGTGCTGTCCAAAGCAACTTAAACTATATAAGCTAAGAGACAGCCTATTTTAGATCTATGTTACCCTGGAGGAAAAATAGGAATTGGGTCACTTGATAAGTGCAGGGCATCTTTTATCATTACATTCTAGCAAGCCTAGTTGGATCATATAATGGCCTTTGGACAAGTCATAACATAAAGGCTCTACAATGTCTATATTATACTCTACAATGTATCAACGTACAAATCAATGTGCCTATGTTAACACACTAACCTCTGAATCCCCCACCACCTCCTCCAGAAGTACAGGAACCACCTCCTCCACCAAACCCACCAAAAGTTGCCCAGCCAAGTTTAGACAGAGCTTGAGGACAAGGTGAGCCACCCTCTGCCCCCTCAAAAAGAGATTTCCCTGCCCAAATGCGAGTAGTGGAGTCTTTCCAACCGCCTCCAGCTCCTTTACAAACAAAAACAATTCACACAAACTAATGAAAATCCATCAGATACCTAACAAGTTACATAACATTATCCAATAAATTTTCTCAAATTATTTGCTTGAAAATAAATGAAAAAAGAGAATGTGCCAGACTAATGCACTGCTCATCATGCTACAAATAATAATTGCAATTAAATAAACACATACTAGGTTTAACATTTTTAACAGAAAATACATTTGACACATATAATTATGTTGCCTTTCCATTTGTTAATTTTAGCAAGCCTCACAATTCACGCCTCATTTCAGCATGTTTCTATGAGGTAACTTTCTTCTTCTTTCTTTGTCCTTCGGCTGCTCCCGTTCTGGGTCGCCACAGCGGATCCATGATCCACAATTAGACTTGGCGGGGTTTTAACGCAACCCTCCCATTTATCCGGGCTTGGGACCGGCACTAAGGCTACTCCCTAATGGCTGTGAATTTATGGCCAATTTAGACTCACCAATCCACCTAA
>JAOTRA010000002.1:4200390-4211438 GCA_026260255.1 Pseudolaguvia tuberculata | reverse complement strand
GATCCTGGCCCGGGATTCGAACCCAGGACCTTCTTGTTGTGAGGCGACTGTGCTATCCACTACGCCACCGCGCCGCCCCTAATATTAACATTAAAATTCTAAAAAAAAACATTAAGATTCTAAATAAAATCATATAATAATATAATGGAATAATAATAATAAAATGGAACACACTTTTTTTCAGGGCTGTGCTTGGACATGTATAGACATAAATAAAGTGGAACTAAAGCCTGCGCATCTGTCAGGACTGCCTCACTGAATTCCATCTCATTACATGACTGTTATATGAATGGGTAGTGTCTCCTCACCTGCTCCAGCGAGACCCCTAATGAGCGCAGAATGGAGACATGCTCACCGAACACAGCCAACCTCATTGACACACTATAACGTCTCTGCAACGGCAACAGTATAAAGCAGCCAAAGAGCGAGTCACCAAAGGAGACGGCCTCATACTGAGTCAATAGTGCAGAGTAGAGATCATAAAAGGAGGCTAAGCCTGGAGGAGGTAAACATAAATCCAAAGCTTCTAATGATCCGGGTCTAGTCAACCCACGCAGCAGTGTCCACATCAGCTCTTTCACTGCTTTCTCCATAAACATATCACTAGAGCACAGAAAAATACAGACCAGGCGTGCCAGTTTGGCCACAGGTGACACCAGTTGCAGCGCTCGCTCTCTAAAGCTCTCAAGAACAAGAAGCCATTGTAGGCAGTGTGTAAGCGACTGCACAGAGCCAGCAGGTAGCAATTCGGCCCGCAGTCCACCACCCTGAGACACTCCTATTCGCTCATAGAGGCTGATGAGAGGAAGGAAAGCCCAATCAGAAGGTAGCGAAGGGCCTGTTAGTTCAGGGAGAAGCTGAGAAGAAAGACAGGGGTTACGACCAAGGTGTCGCTCGCGGGAGGCGATCACAGTAGGCTCCAAATAGGCAAGGTGGGTAAGGTAACAGGCACGGATTGAAGAAAGCTGGCCAAGTGCATCACTGAGAAGGGGGCCAGAGCTGGGTGAATGATTGGACATCTCTTGAAGATGCAGCTCTGCCAGAGTCACTGCTTCTAGACCTCCACTACAAATCTCACTGCAGAATAAAAGAGTTAAGGTCACTAAACACACATTAAGAAATTTTTGCAAGTTAAAAGAGAAACACGACCTCATATGTTTACACACTGTCTCTGTAACTAGCGTCTGTCATAAACAATTCAAATTGTTTTCCTTTTTCAACATCTGTAGATTTAGAGCAAAAGCCAAAACTCTGAGTGGCAAATTACAGATGTACCCTATTGGGTGATCATTTCAATGCATGGCACACACTTTTCCAACACTGAGTTTAGTGTGTATCTCTATAGCTTGGACATACTGCCAGTGTCTGTTCAGGATCAATCGCTTTTTTTCTTTTAGAAACTGCTGTTTTTCCTTTTTAATATGCAGCTCCAATATTGTTAACAAAGTATCAAACTGAGGCACTGAAATCTTGAAATAAATTTTAGAACAAATTTTTAGGATAAGAAATACAAAACACTTATACAGTAATTTCGGATTCGGTGTGCAAAGACCTTTTTACTAAATCTCAAACTATACCTACTGATAAACTTTTGTAATTCCTTCATTTAAAAGCACTTATTTGCTTGACAGAATATCATATACACTTATTATTACACATATTTCGCCCTATGTGCACTGAGACAGGCTCCAGCAGACCCCTATGACCTTGAATTAGATAAGAAGTGGGTTAAACGCTGAATGAATGGAAATTTCTGTAGTGTGTATTGATGCAAAAAAGGGGGGGAACCAAATACCACAAAATTCTCAATTTCATTATTCAGTCATTAATTCATCTTCTTAATCGCTTATTCCCTAATACGGGGTCACGGGGGTCTGCTGGTGTCTATCCCAGCGAACATAGGGCGGGAGGCGGGGGTACAACCGCCAGTTGTACAGTTCGCCAGTCCATCTCAGGGCAGCACATTGACAAACAACCACTCACACACACACATTCACTCCTATGGGCAATTTAGAATCACCAATCCACCTAATCTGCATGTTTTTGGACGGTGGGAGGAAACCGGAGTACCCAAAGGAAACCCACGCAAGCGCAGGGAGAACATGCAAACTCCACACAGATAGATCCCCGGCCCAGGACTCGAACCCGGGACCTTCTTGTTGTGATATCCTACGCTACAATTTCATTATGATATTAATAAATATATTTTGCTGATAATTAACTTTCATCCATATTGTTGTATTAGAAAATAGTTTCCAATAAAAGCATTTTGGCAAAAGTCATTCTGTCAAACTCTTTAACTACATACTTATAGAATTTGTATTAACTAAATAGAAAACCTTTATGATTATTAATATGTTGTAAAACGTCTGAGACAGCAAATGTGAAAATGTGGTATAGAAATACTGTCTGCTCTATTGAGTACATTTTCCTGCCCTCTTGTGAAAATTACATGCAACTGCAGCAGAAACGATCTCAATCTGAATCTGATCAAAACTATGCACCGACGATATGAAGAAGATGAAAGTTCTTCTCCATAACTATTAGGAAATTTAGTAGGTGAGGGTAAATTAGAAACACCAACCAGATGCAGTTAAATAGAATTTGAAGCACGATACTCAATACAAAATGTTTATGTAATCCTCTCTAACTTCTCAAGTACCAACAGAGGGAAACAATACTGATGCAGTCTCATGCAAAACAGGTGAAAGGAAAGTAGGTAGTGTGTTAGGACCAGTAAAACCAGCATACTGTAGGCTGAGTTTGATAAAGGTTTCAGGTACATGGATGTGCTGCTCTATATAAATGTGAGGCACTTAACGACTGAAAATACACTTACGGAAAGAGATCCTGGTTGAAGATCATAGTAGACATAAGTTCGTGTGCCAGATATTCACTACCAGGCAACAGCCAGGAAAGCAGAGCCAATGCAGCTTGGTGGAAAAGAGATGCATGTTTCTTCACCTCTGAGTGAGAAGAAACCTAAATATTCATACCACAAGGGTAAAAACGTAAGCAAAAAGACACATGACATAAATATGATCATTTTATATTCAACAGGAAGAAGAAAGGTGGGTTATAAATTAGCCGTAAATGTCAATTTATGTTAATAATGCTAAATAATTAGCTGATAACCAAAAGAACCAAAAGGTGGCATGTATGTAATAAGGTATAAAAGAATTTCTGTTAGCTATAACAAGAGGCTAGTACAAGAAATGTGTATATGATATACCAGTCTGTGAGCCAACCGGAGTATTAGATAGAGAAAGTAGTGCTCATGGCGTAACATCCAGGCACTGGCATGCGTCACCGATGGTGTCGCTTCAACACAAGACTGCAGGTAAGTCAGCACTGAGTCCATGAGGATAAGAGAGCTAAACTACAAAGACACGCATTATCATTAGCTCAACAAAATTAGCTGCACCATCCCTATA
Source organism: Pseudolaguvia tuberculata (assembly GCA_026260255.1). Taxonomy (NCBI): domain Eukaryota; kingdom Metazoa; phylum Chordata; class Actinopteri; order Siluriformes; family Sisoridae; genus Pseudolaguvia; species Pseudolaguvia tuberculata. Next base: position 4,208,004 of record JAOTRA010000002.1, on the reverse strand, counting down.
TACAATTTCCTTATTAAATCCTAAAACGGAAGCAATTGTTTTTCCTATAATAGATAAGTGAGAAAATTACATATTTAACCTACACTTTTGGTTACGCCTTGATGGATGGTTAAGATGTTGTCTAGTAGGTAGAAGAGAGCAGTACAGAGAGGAAGAGGAGCTTCAGGTTCTAACCGACTCGAAATCTGGACCATGGAGCAACCCAATCCTGGCAGACTGGGAAGAGTCTGAGCTGAAGTGCCAACACCAGCATTACAAATGACTGAATGGGACCTGAAGGACCAACAATATGCAGATTTAATCAGGGCTACGGACTTTTTGTAATTTTGTAATATGGAATTTTTAATAATCCATGTCAAATAAAGACTAACCTCAGGTTGTCCATCATGCTGTGAAAAACCTGATGAGATACAAGAGGAAGAAGCACCTCTGTAGTCAGAGCCTGTAGCTCCTGAAGGCACCGCACTGGCTGGAATGAACTCTGTCAAAGACAAGCAAGACAAATCAAGATTCAAGAAACCTTTAGTATTTCAACCGTAAATCCTGTAGTAGACGTAGAACACGGTGAAATGAAACATTGTTTTTCCAGGAGTGCTACATAAAGTAAAAAAAACAACAACAATCTAGTGCTCATGATATCAAGGGACAGGATATCACCTTCTCTCAATGTTATTCTAACAAGTGACAAAAACATGGCTAGCACTTAGTGTTATAGTCGTAATTAAAGAATAAAGGAGATGAATGCTGCATAATTTAATGAATACACTAAAGCATCAAGAATTATTCTTATTAACTATAAAACCCTAAAAGAAAAACAATTTTTGTTGCCTACCTGCAGAAAAAACTGAGAATAATATGTTCCCATGTAAATCATGTAAGACGGCAACAGGCTCAGGGTGTTTGTCCTTTGACTGGGGTCATCCAGCTTTTTTATACAGTCTTTTAGTATGGCCATCACAGTTGGCTGCAATCCAGCCACATTACTCCACGTCACTGGGGGTGGGGGGAGACAATCAGCACCCTGAAAGCTTTCACATGAATACTGTTGTCAGAAAAAAAAAAACTTTTTTTTTTTTTTTTTTTTTAAAGTGGACATAAAAAATTGCAACTTATTTTCACCTGCTCAGTTCACTTTCCAATTCCTGGTGGCATCCAGCAGTGTGTGTGACTTGAGTGAGTAACACTAGCAGAGACTTTAATCTGTGGAGCTCCAGGTCAATCAGGTTCTCAGGGGAAGCACAAGGTTTAAATGCAGCCTGTAAAGCCTCCATCAGCACAGAGTACAGATCTCTGAAAACAAAGAGAACAAAAAGGAAATCTTCTTTATATACCATTCATAACTAGTATACAAAATGATATGCTATTAAAACACAATAGTAATAATAATATTATTAGACATGCATATGTTTACCTTATTTAGGTAGGTAAAATCTAAAACGTTACATACTATTTGTTAAATAACATTACCTATTTCTTCTTTATTTTCCTTCAAAATGTCATTAAAATAGATTAATCCCACTGCTGGAGGTTCCATATATACAGTACATATGATACAGAAAAGATAAATGGTGTACAGATAACCATTATGAAAAGGTTTAATAAAAAAAGAAATAATAATGTAGTAATAAAAACAACCTTTGTGATGTGTCAATTAGGTAGGCCATTACCACTATTATGTTTCCGTAGAAACACATCCCAATATAAACTATTCCCATAGAAGGGATCATTAGCGACATAGCTAACGAGCATAAGCTGTGTATCTCACTTGTACAGGTCACAGGCCTGTCCATAGCTTGCTGCCACAGCCCAAAGTCTCAAAGCCTCAGTACTAAGGCATATATTCTCTTTAGGCTCCAACAGAAGCTCCAAAGGTTTCACTGACAAGAACCGCAACAGACGCTCCTTTCCACCTAGATTGTTGAGCTGAGAAAAATGAATGAGAAGACAATACACTGAACGCACCCAAAATGTGTGGTTGTACTGGAATTATTATTTCTATAGGATGTCCTACAGAACACACATCACATCAGTCAGCACTCACTATTCTTGCACAAACGTGTCTGCTGGCGCTTCCCAACACACGCAGGAGCTTTATTGCCTTGGAAACAGGAAACCCATATATAGAAGGTGGGGTTTGTGAGGTTAACATGCTCCACAAGCACGGCAGGAAATCAGACATTACAGTCTCCATTAGACGAGGGCAATCCAGGATCTGAAAGTTGAAAACGCCATAAACATGGAATCACTTTGAGTTGTTTTCATTTAGAGGTCACAGACCAGTGTGAAACATTCATTCATTCATCTACTAACCCGCTTATTTCCTAATTCAAGGTCTGCTGGAGCCTATCCTAGCGTACATAGGGTAAAAAGCAGAGGTACTCCATGGACAGGTCACCAGTCCATCGCAAGGCCACACTCTCATCTCACCTCACCTCACCTCACCTCACCTCACTCACTCACTCTCCCTCCCTCCCTCCCTCCTATGGGCAATTTATAATCACTGATCATACTAATGCACAAGTTTTTGGACTGTCGGAGGAAACCAGAGGCCCAGGAGTAAACCTAAGAAAGCACAGGGAAAACATGCAAACTCTGCACAAAAAGACCCCTTATTCAAACTCAAGACTTTGCTGTAAGACGTTTAAAATAAAACATGTATAATATCACAGTTTAAATAATAACTTTTAGCATGCAGTCAAAGCTCACCTGAGTCGCTGCGGAGACTGAATGGCGAGCTATTCGGATCAGAATCTCTAAAATATCAAGAACCGTCTGGGGCGAAGGTCGTACCACTTCAAGAATGTATCGCAGCCGTGGCAGAAGCTGCATCTTTAACAAACCCTGAGGTGGAGGAAATGGATAACAGTATTATTGCAAAATAGTATATTTATTATATCCCTGATCTGGTTCGAGTTTAAGGTTATTATTTTTCATTTGGATAGTGTTGCAGGGCAAATAGTTTTCAAGTCTTTTAATTCTCCTCACCTTGATAACATCCTGTTGCGCGATATCATGATCTAATTGACTCAATTCTTTCTGTTTTGCCGTTTCTTTCTGACCTTTATCATCATCATCGTCATCATCATCATCGTTGTCATCCTCCTTGTGAAGTTTGGGAACCAAAGGGAAAGAAGCTATCCCTAGCAGCCATGGAAATGTGTTATCTAGATTTTCCTACACAACACAAGCACAATTCAAAATGTTGTTTTCATTCCTGTGTTTATGACAAAATAACAGTACAAACAGCTAGAGCAAATTTATTCAGAACCCTATTTCTAGTTTTCATTCACCTCATCCTTGGTGTAAACTAGTAAGGCTCTTAGGGCACGCACAGCTGCAGACATGACACCCTCCACGCTGTCATCCATTGAGAAGCGCAACAGAAATAGGAGTCCAGCATCAAGCAAGGAGGTTAACACATTGCCTTTTAGGCATGAGGAGTACTCTCCAGCCTGGGCCTAAAGAAACATACATAATAAACTGAAACTAGAAACAATGAAGAAATGATTATAGTCCAATAACATTTAAATGTTATTTAGGCACAGACGGCAATCAAAAACTAAAAAATACCTGTCTACTTTGAAATCATCATACAGCAAGACTACAAATTAGGAAATCTTGTGTCATCTAGATATGAAAGAGTTTAGAGTCTGTTTTATCTTCAAGTTTCTTCCTCATATTGGATCAGCGATTAACTAAAATTTGCCATTTGGCAGACAGCCTCTTCCAGAGCAACTTACATTTATTATTATACAATTGTGCAATTAAGGAAAGGAGACTTGCTCAAGGGTCCAGCAGTAGTGCTGTGAATCAAACACCGATATTCCAATTAGTAGTCCAACACTAACCACTATTCCAAAACTCCTGCTATTTTAAACTGCTATGCAACAATAGTAAATTTTTAGGTGACCAAAAAAAAAATAAAAAATAAAAAATAAAAAAAAAATGCATCAACTAGTAAAACAACACTGGGCCATCTCTCTCTCTCTCTCTCTCTCTCTCTCTCTCTCTCTCTCATGCGCACATGCGCACACACACGCACACACACACACACACACACATACAGACATACACACATTCTATATACATGACAAAAAATCTTCCAAAAACAAATAAACAAACAATTCGATTGAATCATAATAAATATATAAGGTGCAATGGATTAAAAACGAGAGAGGTGGCGCAGTGGCGTAGTGAATAGCAAGGTCGCCTAACAACATAAAAGTCCTGGGTTCGAATCCCGGGCCAGGGATCTCTCTGTGCGAAGTTTGCATGTTCTCCCCGCGCTTGCATGGGTTTCCTCCGGGTACTCCGGTTTCCTCCAACAGTCCAGAACATGCAGATTAGGTGGATTGCTAATTCTAAATTGTTCATAGGAGTGAATGTGTGTGTGAATGGTTGTTTGTCTATGTGTTGCCCTGAGATGGACTGGCGACCCGTCCAGGGTGTACCCTTGCCTCTCGCCTTATGTGTGCTGGGATAGGCGCAGTAGACCCCTGTGACCCCGAATTTGAGAATAAGCGGGTAAAAAAATGAATGGAACCACCAACACGGGTCCAGCATGACAATGACCAGTTTGTTCTCATTGTGTTTTGTAGCTGTACTTTGCAGCATCTAAAGAAAATGTAATGAAAGTCAACTGAACTGACTTTATAGATTTACCTTCAACAGGATGTGAGCCAAAGTGTTAAGAGCCAGGTTCCTCTGCTGGGTCAGCTGACTGCGAGAGAGAAGAAAAAGCTCTTGCAGTGAGTAGCCAGCCAACTAGATCCCAGAAAGAAGGGAAAAGAGGTTAGTTCATTGTCCAATAGGACAAAACACAAAATGCTTAAACATGAATATATGACTAAATAATATAAATTTAGTTATGAATTTAGATAATTGTGGTGATATTTAACTGACCTCTGGCTCCTCCCCGTGATGATGTAGTCCAAGATGAGTAGGCAAGTCTTCTGAGAAGGGAATAAGGTTGCCAGAAAAGTCGAAGCGTGCCTGCATAGCCTTAAACATAAATACTTCAACGTCAACCTCTTTTTTTTTTTTGATTGATTTGTCTTGTCAAATTTATAAAACCAAACAACAGTAACAATTAGTGTTATTTCTCTTACTTGTTTGGTGGCCTTCTTTCTGGGTGGGGGTAACTCTCTCATCCATTCTAATTTCTCCGGTTCCAGTTTATCCATATGTAGCCATCCTTTCTCAGCCTTAATTGGTAGCTGTTCCACTGTGTTGAACAATACAATAAAAATTTTATTTGTCACATATATGATAATTCACAACATAGAGTGAAATGCCTAGACAACAATTTACAACATAGCAGAATACCAAATAGAGAATAAAAAATAATAAAATAAAGAGACACTCACACATGCCCACGCACTCACGCACACCCACCCACACCCACACCCACACACACACACACACACACACACACACACACACACACACACAGGTTCCCTGTTGAGTCTGTTGGTTTCCTTCTAGTCCTACTCTAGGGAGTTTTTCCTTGCTACCGTCGCCCCCGGCTTGGTCATCAGAGATCAGAATTATCATTCACTCGGTAAAGCTGTATTGAGGCAATAACAATTGTAAAAAGCGCTATACAAATAAAACAGAATTGAATTGAATTGATATGTTCTTCTCATTGAGGTTTGTGCTTTCATCCAACACAAACAATTGCTTTACTGTGGAAAATAATAAAGTTTTTAAAAGCAGCATTAGTAAATATTAAAATAAAATAGTAACAGCAACATAGCAAACACAGACGGTCATAGCCGTCAATCATGTAAAATTCATTCATTCATCTTCTTACCCGCGACCGTGCCGCCCTCATGTAAAATTATGATTGTAAGTACAGGGTTTGGTAGGGGCAGATGATTTGTTATAGAGTGAGGTATAACAATTGCTTAAACATTTCATGTAAACATATTATGAATGATATATTTTTTACAAATATTCAACATAAATAATGAATAATAAATATGTGCAGTGCAGCCAGTGGAATAAGTGTTTAAAATAGAAAACACTTCTCTCCACTTCATACATATTAAGGATGATAGTCGTGTAGTTTGGTATCATTATCTCTATCCCTTGAAGCCTCTTGGACTTGCTTGCACTAATCAGCCTAATAGAAATCACTGCGTCATCTCTGGCAGGCAAAACCTACAGCTCAGCTGACTGCTCTTTGCCAAATGCACGTTAATGCACAAATGCAGTTATCTTTTTTGCTAGCACAGGAAAACTAAGGTTTGGAAATTAGCCGAATCGAATGAAACCATCCGCAGAAATCAGCTAGAGTTTATAGATGAACGTCAAAAAAAAGGATACGATGACGTGCCACTATTTCTTCAATTGCTATGGGAACAGATAATAGTGGAACACATCCGTAATATGGCTAAAATGTTTCTAAACAATGTAATATGATGTAATAAGTAAACTGGAACTTTGGACTTAATGCTGTGAATTATTGGAATACCGGCGTTTGCTAATTTTTTACAAAGAAGTGGGATAAAAAACACGGTTTAGTGTTGCAAAGCAGAAGTCTGAGATCATCCACAATCAGCAGGTGATTCCGGTACTTATGTTTTGAGGCTGCCGGTTTTGAAAACTGTGACATGGACAAATAAGTGGATGAGAGTGGAAGCAGTAATTTAACTGTCAACCATAACAAAGGCAAAGGGTGAGAGTTCTCACTTAAGTTCTTAAGAAAGGAAGATTTTTAACTGTAATTATTTGAATTCATTCATCTTCTTACCCGATAATTCTATAATTTGGGGTTTGCCAGTCCATCGCAGGGCCACACATAGACGAACAACCACTCACACACACACACATTCACTCCTATGGGCAATTTTGACTCACTAATCAACCTAATGTACATGTTTTAGGACTGTGGGAAGAAACCGGAGTACCCGGAGGAAACCCACGCAAGCGCGGAAAGAACATACGTACTCTGCACAGAAAGATCCACGTCCCGGGAATCGAACCTGGGACCTTCTTGTTGTGAAGCAACTGTGGTAACCACTGCGCCACCTATTTTAAAATCTATTTTATAAACATAAATTGAAAAAATAAACATACATTTAAAACATTTAAATAAAGTACAAAAAAAATGTCCTTTTACCCCTCTTAATCTATTTGCTTCCCCTGTACTACTCCAAATCCAGCTTTATTTCACAGAACAAGACTATAACTAATTCAATCATACGAAGGCGTATCCACAGGTTTTCTGGAATTCATCAGAAGTTATTGATTTCCCTCTCATTTATCACTTATCTATAGTTGTCCTTACACAACCCTGTAGAACTTGAAAGCTTTTCAGACCACTTTAGTTGCAGTGCTGTAAGTCAAGACTGGATGGTTTGGCATCTTCGCTCTTTTATGGCTTCCTGTTGCACTTTTGCCTGTGTAAGATTTCATCAACAATATTTGAACTGCGTTCCAGGTTTTTTTGCCTCCCTTAAACTGTTTTTTTACTGTAGAAGCATAAAATGAAATTAGGCTGCGCCTATCCCAGCACACATAGGGCCAGAGGCGGAGGTACACCCTGGACGGGTTGCCAGTCCATCTCAGGGCAACACATAGACAAACAACCAATCACACACACATTCACTC
>JAOTRA010000002.1:4186974-4200290 GCA_026260255.1 Pseudolaguvia tuberculata | reverse complement strand
GTGGGAGGAAACCGGAGTACCCGGAGGAAACCCACGCAAGCACAGGGAGAACATGCAAACTCCGCACAGAAAGATCCTTTGGCCAAGAATCGAACCCGGGACCTTCTTGTTATGAGGCGATCGCACCACCCCCTATAGTCCATCACAGATTAGAAAACAATATATATGATAGAAAGGAGTGAAACCCCGAGAGGATATTTACCTGCATTAGCTTTATTTTAATATCTGTGACATCGTATTTATAGCGAAAATAAAATACATTTAGTCGGAAATAAACGCTATGTAAGTTTATCCTCATTATAAACACTGGTGTCAAATAGTAAAAGTTATTTTAAATGTAAATTTAACCTGCTTACCTGCATATTTACTCCAACAGCGCCTCGATAGCGATTAGGCGGAAGTTAACGGCGGTGCCACTTAAAAAAGAGTCCGGGTAAAACAAGACCTGTCTAATTTCTTCTTCTCTGGCGTTTGCTGTTTGTGGTGAATATCGCCATCTGTCAGTTGCGTAAAGGAACATCACGTGATTATTAAAGAAGATATATATAAAAAAAGATGACATAGACGTTAGGGGGCGCCACAGCGGATCGTTCTTCTCCACACTATCCTGTCCTCTACATCTGCCTCTTTCACCCCAACTACCTGCAGCTCTTCCTTCACCACATCCATAAACCTCCTCCTTGGTCTTCCTCTTTTCCTCCTGCCCACCACCTCCATCCTCAACATTCTTCTACCAATATACTGCATGTCCCTCCTCTGCACATGTCCAAACCATCTGAACCTTCTACCATTATACTGCATGTCCCTCCTCTGCACATGTCCAAACCCTCTCAACCTTCTACCAATATACTGCATGTCCCTCCTCCGCACATGTCCTGTCCTCCCTCACCTTTTCTCCAAAACATACTACATGTGCCGTCCCTCTAATAAACTCATTTCTAATCCTGTCCATCCTTGTCACTTATCTCCTCATCCTATCTTTCCTCCAGCTCCTCCTCCTGTCATTCCTCCAGCTCCTCCTCCTGTCATTCCTCCAGCTCCTCCTCCTGTCATTCCTCCAGCTCCTCCTCCTGTCATTCCTCCAGCTCCTCCTCCTGTCTTTCCTCCAGCTCCTCCTCCTGTCTTTCCTCCAGCTCCTCCTCCTGTCTTTCCTCCAGCTCCTCCTCCTGTCATTCCTCCAGCTCCTCCTCCTGTCTTTCTTCCAGCTCCTCCTTTTGTCTTACTTCCAGCTCCTCATCCTGTCTTTCCTCCAGCCTTTCCTCCAGCTCTTCCTCCTGTCTTTCCGCTAACACCACTGTCTCTAAACTGTACAACATTACAGGTCTCACTACAGTCCTATAAAGTTTTCCTTTCACTCTTGCAGAGACTCGTCGATCACAAATCACTCCTGCCACTTTTCTCCATCCACTCCACCCTGCCTGCACTCTTTTCTTCACTTCTCTAACGCATAAAACACTGCAGTAATCTACACTTGTCATTTCGCTTTTTATTCGGTGTCTATAAATGGATCTAATAGCCTCTAGGAAATTATTCCTGCAATCACGGAGATCGCGTTTATTATAATGTTCCGTTTCTAATACTAAAAACGTCAAAAGATGAAAAAGAGAATATTTACTGTTTGTCCTTTTTTATAACGAATAAAAAATTCAGTCAAGTTGCTAAGAGTCCACATGCACTACAACCAGTTCAGACCACTTCCTGTTTTTTATGCGCATTTCAAAATAAAAGCCGATAATCGTGGTATGCTTTACTCCCGTAACCCCGAATTAAGGAATAAGCGGGTAAGAAGATGAATGAATAAATAAGTGAATGAATGAATGAATGAATGAATGAATGAGTGAATTATTTTATCTTAATACTTTTGACAACCAGATCTTAGAAATAGTATGTATTTATATGGTTTGTCATTCCAAATACAATAATATAATTGGTAGCAGTTTTATTTAATTATCTGTTATATTACTTTTTATATAAGAAAAATTCTATTTGTTTATTTAATTTGTATATGTGTAGCTAATATTAAGAAACTACAACATCCGGGGCGGGGATCTTTCTGTGAGGAGTTCTGCATGTTCTTTCTCCAGTTTCCTACCACAGTCCAAAAACATGGACATTTGGTTAAATAGTGATTCTGTCCATAGGAGTTAATGTGTAAGTGGTTGGTCGTCTATGTGTTGCCCTGCGATGGAGTGACATCCTGTTACAGGGTGTAACCCTGCCTGTTGCCCTGTGTGCGCTGAGATAGGCTCCAGCAGGAATTGCCACTCTTGGGCCCCTGAGAGAGGCCCTTAACCCCCGATTGTTATTTTATATAAGAGAGTTAAATATAAGTCACTCTGAATAAGGGTGTCTGCCAAATGCAGTAAATGTGAATTGATGCTGATACTGGAGACTCCTTTACTAACTATATTTTACAGGGGGGAAATTTAATACCATAATCGGGGGAAATTCCATACCATAATCATCATAGCATGCTTCATAATTGCTCTGCCCTGCATGCACATCGGGTGCATTGTGGGATTTCTCCAGGTACTAAAAGGCATTTCTAAGTTATGTGTGGAATGTGAATGGTTTGTAACTGTAATCGGTTAACACCCTGCCATGGGTGTGCTGAAGATTGATCCCCTGAGATGCAGGTACCTGTAATCATAAGTAGTATAGATGGTGCATAAAATTGCAGGCTGTTAACTGATGGATGGATGGATGGATGCATGGATGGATGGATGGATGCATGGATGGATGGATGCATGGATGGATGGATGGATGGATGGATGGATGGATTACAGCATACTTTTGCAGTTGCATTCGATTTTACAGTTGATTCCATTCAAGACAAAAGACAAATCTATTGTAAAATAAAAGTCAATGGAATGCTGTCGGATAAAAGCTGCCTCCTCCCCGCCCCCTCTCTTCTTACCGAATGGGATCTCCCACAGTGGGATTCCGCACGCCTTGGCTGATTTCCCACTATTCCCGCCCTCTGCTGCCTAACTGCAGCTTGTTTTCCCTGAGGCAAGTGGGTTCACAAGCGAGCTCACTGATATGTCAGGTCAGGATGGTGTCATCCAGCGTGGAAGATAATGGGGACACGGCATCAAACAGACCTAATCATGATGAGGATACACCAGCCAGTCTCAGTATGATAGAGGAGGTGAGGTAAACCACACGGTCCATGCTTTCTGTTTTATAAGTAATTAATGAGCAGTTTAGAGTTTTCTTGTTGTTCTATATTATTTGCATAGGACCAAAGATACCAGCTATGTTGAGAACAATTTTGTGAACATTTACTTTATTGATAATGACTTTGATTAATTATTTGCTTTCAGGCTGATCTCATCACTGTGTTTATAAACGCTGTAGCATTATTGATTGTCATTGATCCTGAGAGCTATTTTAGATCACACAAGATCAAACTGCAGGCTCGTGATCTCCAACCAAATCTCATTTAAATGTAAGTTAGTCAGACAGTGAATGGAGGGGGGGTGGGGTATTTTTATGCAAGGCATACATACAGGTCTTGCAAGTGCACACTTTCATTCATACTTTCATTTCATCCATTTCGCAGTCGTCCTTATCCAATACGCCCTACACAAGTGCTGTGTATTTTTCCCAAAACACTTGTACATTAGGGCAGAGTCCACGAATGTCAGGATAAACGTTGTTATTGAGAAGCATCAGGTTAAGGGTTTTTTTAATTGCACGTGTTAAGAATGTATAGAAAGTGTGAAAGCATGAAATTTTTTAAAAACGTTAAAAAATCATAAAGACTCATTTTTGGCTATTAAAAGTACCGTTGGTCTGTGATTCATATCACATTAAATTTCTTTTATAATAAAGCTTATATAATATATAAATATATAATGTGAGACGGTCTCTTGACTAATTGAGCGATCAGGAAAAAAAGACTTCCACATTATTGTCTTTTCAGGCACTTTTAAAGTGTTAATAATTCTGTTAGATAGAAATGGCAGAATATAGATAAAAACATTTAGCATTTGGTTGGATTCTATGTTATAAAACAAGTGTAACCTGATTTATGAATGACACCTAATGCAGATGAATTTGGCTTGCGAGAGGACAAAATGTGTCTGGTAGAATCAGTAGATTTATGAAACTTTTATCCAATCATAACAAGTGTATTAAAACTCATAAGTAATGAAAGTAAAAATGTTTTTTTTACACTTTGGAAACTGCATTATTAGCATCATTTTTCTTGTTACCTTTAAATATAGTGCAGATTTCTACAACTTGACACATTGATTTAGTAGAAATATTTCTTATAAATATTTGAATATATTAAGTCCCTCATTTTTTAAACATCTAATTAAATATTTCTACCCATATTCTTGTTTGTGAAATAACTTTTTACCTTAATCAAGAATGTTCTACTCATTCTGTTTGAGAGCTAAAATCACTTTCTGGTTTTAATGAAAAAGATTTTTATCTTACTTATGTGTTACGTTTGAGGGATCCGGCATGCAGTTAGGATAATTAAATAGTAACCCTAAAAAAACACTGAAACTTTACCATAAATAATTAGTAATCGAACCGTGACCTTCTTGTTGAGAGGTGACTGTGCTAACCAGTACGCCACCACTTTTATATTTATTTTATCATTTTATTTTATTACATTTATAAAACTTTGAAAACTTTTTTTACAGCAAGGATTGCCTTGGAATGAAAACATTTGTGCTACAATATTCTGTCTTGGCAAACTTTTAACTTTTAACTTAACTAACCATAAATAATTGGAACTTATAGTTTAATTCATTTATTCATTTTATCACCCGCTTATTCCCTAAATCGGGGTCACGGGGGTCTGCTGGTGCCTATCCCAGCTTACATAGGGCAAGAGGCAGGGGCACACCCTGGATGGGTCACCAGTCCATCGCAGACTTATACTTTATATAATAATTTTTCATTTTGGCAAGACGCTTTGTGGCTCCAGATGGTTCTTTTATCTGATAAATGGTCCAAATGGCTCTTTAATTGTTGCTGACCCCCGACCTGTTGAGTATTTGTAAATAAAGCTCTTTACTTTTCCTAACAAATAGGTTACATCTTGATTGAAGTTGGTGTGGCAGATCATGAAATATTTACTGTCAATAATGCCCTTTAATCAATATAATCTGAAAACCTGTGGACTGCATGATGGCTTTTATTGGAAGAGGATGGTCCCTGGTCCTATATAATTAAGCACAGATAAAGGCAAATACATTCAAGCAATTCTCTCTATGAGTCTTCCAGAATCTTGGTCTTCCAGATTTCATCTTGATATCCCCTGAACTGCAATCCCAATGTGGAAACTGCAATCCGACAACACTGCTATCTTGTTGTAGCCTTCTCTTGCACTGTGGTCATCAATAACTTTCATTTTCATTTGTCTTACACAGCAGCTTAGAGGAACCCATGGTTGTTGAGTGTCCGCAAGTGTGTGCACAAGTGAAAGCTTTCAAATTGGCATTTACTAATGACAGCTATTGCCTTGCATCAGATCTAATGAGATGATTAAGGTGAAACCATAATAATGTTTTTATTTTTTTATTTTGTGCAATTTGTGCAATAAATAGTATCTATGCATCAGTGTTTGCTTAAAATATTGTGTATTTTTTCCATTTTCAAGAGAGACTGTGACATTAACATTTTTTTAATTAAATCAATTTATCAACAAGGGTGCCTAGACTGCACAGTGCTGATTTGTGTATTTTAAAAAAAATGATAATTCCCTGATAATTCCGCGGCGCGGTGGCGTAGTGGATAGCACAGTAGCCTCACAACAAGAAGGTCCCGGGTTCGAATCCCGGGCCGGGATCTTTCTGTGCCGAGTTTGCATGTTCTCCCCGCGCTTGTGTGGGTTTCCTCTGGGTGCTCCGGTTTCCTCCCACAGCCCAAAAACATGCAGATTCCAAATTGTCCATAGGAGTGAATGTGTGTGTGAATGGTTGTTTGTCTGTGTGTGTGGCCCTGAGATGGACTGGCGATCCGTCCAGGGTGTACCCCGCCTCTCGCCCTATGTGTGCTGGGATAGGCGCAGCAGACCCCCGTGACCCCGGATTCGGGAATAAGCGGGTAAGAAGATGAATAAATGAATGAATGAATTCCCTGAAGGATTGTGATAATCCAGTTAAGTCTTGTGTGGGGTTTTTTTTGCCTATTCTTCAGTTGTGCTAATTTGGTAATGACTTAAGATTTATTCTGCATCGTTCCTCTCTCCTTCTCTTCTCCCTGTGTCTTTTGTGTTGTGTTTTTCTGCAGCAACGGCCAGTGAAACAGTCCCTGAGTGCATCTATGCGTCGTAAAACACACTGGCGCTGTCTCCTCCTCTCCTTTTTTATGTACATCTGCCTGGGTGCCATAGCCTGGTGTCAGTTTACGATTGTTACTAAACTAAGCTTTGATTCATCCAGTACTTCATCTTTGACTAATTCTGTAAACTCACTACGAGGTAAAGGAGGACGTGAAATGATATATCATGACAGCCCCTGCACTGAGGGCTACTTCTACCTTCCTCTTGCCTTTCTGCTTATGCTTTATGTAGTGTACCTGGTGGAATGCTGGCACTGCCGTGCTCGCAGTGAGTTGCAGTACAAGGCAAATGTAGACAGTGTTTATGAAAGTGTGCTACGAATGCGACAGGCTCGACCACGTGTGTGGTGGAAAGCCATCGGTTACCATTTTGTGCGGAGGACACGACTAGTAACACGATATCGGAACGGAGATGCCTACACCACTACACAGGTCTACCATGAGCGAGTGAACACGCATGTGGTGGAAGGTGAGTTTGACTACAGCCATTGTGGAATGAAGGACATCTCACGCGAACTACGTGGCCTGGAGTGTCATCCAGCTACACGATTACGCTTCAGCAAGTGCTTCAGTTTTGCAGGACCAGGGCCTGAGAATGCCTATCTTAATCAAAGGTCCAGATTCTTCTCAGAGATTGAGGGCTTAGATGACTACATGGAGGCACGAGAGGGGATGCAGCTAAAAAATGTTGATTTCAAAGAACACCTTATGGTCCACTTGGATCCTGAGCAGTTACCCTGGTACTCTTCTCAGGTGGCTTTTTGGCTGGCTGCTGTCCTCATGTTATCCTGGCCATTGAGGGTTTGGATAGAGTATCGTACAGCTTACGTGCACTACCAGATAGAAAAGCTCTTTGGGCTAGGATACAACAGCAGTAGCCCATCTTCAGATGAGTTTTTATCTACAAGGAGTACTTATGGTGGTATCCAAAGAGAGGAAACGATAGAGAGCACAGAGCTGGAATGGCATATTCACTCAAACAGTCAGCTTATTCCTAGCTACTCGGAAGCCATGTTGATGAACCTTGAGCGCGCTAGGCCAGGACATGGTGACATCAGAGCATCAAGTGGTCTCCTATTAAATGACTCCCTAAGCCAGAGCTATGGCACCACACTACAAAACTGTGATTGTGGCTGCCAGCCTGAAGAAACACGTCTGGCTACCATCAGCTCCAGCTGCTCTTCTATCTTCTCCCGACACACGTTCCATTCGTGTGTGTCCCAAGACACTTCCCGCTTTTCACTGTGCCGCATTTATGGATCTAGTCACACAGTAGGGCTATGGAGGAGCCATAGCAGCACACTAAATGAACACTGCTGCCTGGATGAGCAGCGCTGCAGCTCATACTCCAGCCAACTAGCAGTTAATAATAGCCCCCCTAACTATCAAGATGCTCGCTTTTTTCCTGTTCTTATTGTCCATAGACCTGAGGAATGTGCAGATCCTACAGAAATGAGAGGACATTATGTTAGAAGAAATTCCCTTTGTTTGGAGACTTTCCTTTAGAACTGTATGCATTCTGGCTTTACTGATCAAATATAAAGAAGCAAAAAAAAAAAACTTTGTGAGATGATACTGTGCGAAAAACACGCATGACATATTTGCTGTTATCATCTTATAACTAAGTGCTTTATGCTAATAATAAACAGAAGGAAAGTGTCAAGCTGATTTAAAGGTGTATATCAAATAAAGAAACATTTGAGTATAATATACAGGTTGATTAGATTTGTTCAAGAATATACTCTTTCCATTACATTTGCAGTGAAAAATGATAAAGAAATAAGTTAAAACATGTTGAAATACTTTTTAATAGTACACACAAATTAACACATATTTTAGGCTAGTAAGACTTTCCACAAATGTGAAGCTTGAATCTCTTCATTCAGCTCCAACAGCATTAGTGAGATCAGACACTAATGTCAGGTAAGGAGGTCTGGGGTGCAGTCAGCATTCCAGTTCATCCCAAAGGTGTTCAGTGCTGGTATGATCAGGACTTTGTGTCTGGTGTTTTTTTACTCTAATAATAACCCAGCATGTGATAATGGAGCTCAGGGGTTTTGTGTTCAGGTTCAATTTGATACTGGAAAAGTGTTGGAGTCTCTTAGTTCCTTTAAAGAAATGACATAATGCTACAACATACAAAAACATTCCAGACAACCATGTGCTTCCAAATTTGTCACAACAATTTGGACCACATATGGATCTGGATCAGGTGACTACAAACTTAGGCCAATATATAGTGTAAATCCTTAAGTTGACAGTAATTGCAATGTTTACATGTGTTTAACCAACAAGACCAACATTCTCTATTATCTAGTCTTGGACAACAAGGCTGATCACAGAAGCACATTATTGGACTTATTTTATTGGGAAAATTGTTTATTCTGTGAACTCAGTGCCCAAACTGGAATAAATAAATGTTAAATCCCAAAACATTAACAATAGTAACAGGGCCAGAAAGCTACTGTCAAACATGTACTGCTTTAAGTGAAGGGATTCAATTTTTGTCACATACATGATTATACAAAGTACAGCATTATTACATAGTACAACATATAGTGAAATGTTTTCTTCACATATCCCTGTCTTATTAAGTTGGGGGTCAGAGCGCAAGGTCAGCTATTGTACAGCACTCCTGGAGCAGGAAGGATTAAGGGTTTTGCTCAAGGACCAACAGTGGTAGACTTGAGCCCAGGTTTTCCTTGGTGGTGGTGGGGCTTGAACGCAGGTCTTCCTGGTCTACCAATCAACAACTCGGCACCTTAACCAATGAGCCACCACTGTTCCTTTAACTGCTTTAAAGTCCGACAAGATAAGGACTGAAACCTTCACACAATTACTTAATATTTTTTAATTGCTCATATAAATAACAAATTAAAGAACAGGCACATTAAAAGTTTCTCGTTGCTTTTTTAGGATCTGCATCATGCTCTTTGACATATACGGTCTCTGCAGTGTGCCATCATTACGCTCCAGATCATCCACTAGAGAGCACAAAACATGAGAGGCCATTCTATTAAAGTGAACTTTTTTTCACAGAATTGGCAAGTAGGAGCATTTAAAATAAATATTTAGTTAAACATAATAACAATCCTGTGTGCAGTGGACACAGCATAACGTCTGCTACATGCTACTTACTGACACAGAAGGTAAACGTATCCACAGCCATGCTGTACAGACTGAAGCAGCCCTGGGCAATAAAGTAGGAACCAACCATCACCACCTGTAAGATATAGTGAATATTTGCACCGTAATAAAATCTAACCTCCCTGGTGTCTGGTATGTTTGTTTGTGTTTACAATTTAAATATGGATTGGGGGTTGTGGTAAAACGTACAATAATCGGTAACCATTGATAGTTCAGCGACTCAGCCTGGTAAGTGTCAGCTGGAACTCCTATGACACCGGAGAAAAAGCAGTATGCCAAGACACCTTAAAGGAAATTGAAACGGTCCGATAATTGGTCATCTTCAGTACTGATTTGTAATGTGTTGTACATGTTAAGTTGCCGTCATGCGACATTGTGTTTCGTACCTATTGCTCCAGCCACTAGCATTCTCCCAAAAAACAGAAGCAAGTCTGTAACCCAGTCCACTAGTACTACCCTGTAAATCATAATGCGTTACACACTAAAAATACACCCCAAAAAGCAATTTATTGATGCTTAATCAAAGCTATGGTTTGGCACATAATAAACACACAAATACATTGGCACACAAATGAAATGTGAACAATTCTTACCGGTCCTTGTTCCTCCCCCAGAGCGCATAAGTGTTCTTAGCTGACATAAAATAATTGTCTCCATATATCGCCATCTGTATAATAAGCACTTATAATTATTTAATTGTACACGTGCCAAATGTTATTATATTATTGAGAGGCTGGCCGTGTGTGTTGCCTTGCCAGACCATTGGAGGGCAATGGAGAGACTTTCTGTCTTTATGGTCCAGTCCATGTGCACCATGTTTATATATTGTCACATGTTTAGCCTGTCCTTGTGCCATGTTTATATTTGTTTATTTTGGTCATGCTTCGTGCAAATCAACTAAATGAGACACACCTAAATGCAATGATTAATGTAAGACCAAAATAAACCATAAATTAAAAAAAAACAAATAAACTGGGAAAACACATGTCAAGACACATGGACCAGAAACACAGAAAGTCTAGTCGTTGTCCGCAATGCACTTGGCAAGTCTGCCCATGTACAGTAATTTACTGTAGCATACAGCCATGTCAACGAAATAATTGACAAAATAGTTTTGGAATAATTCTGCTATGGACTGGTGACCTGTCCAAGGTGTAACCCTGCCTATTGCCCTATGTGTGCTGGAATTGGACCCCGTGACCACGGATTAGGGAATAAGCAGGTTAGAAGATGAACACATTTCGGAACAGCAGAAGTCCGAATGATCACTAAGACTAAATGATGAGTATTGTAGGTTGGTATTAATTATGAGTTGAACCATGACAAAGGCATGATCCTATACACAATCAATCATGCTTTGATTTATAACATACTTGATCTAAAAAAGAACAATACATGTTATATTAAAATAGTTACTTTCATCACTGACCATTACATATGTGTTTCTGTTGGCATATCTGATGACTCTCTCCAAGATCCAAAAGCAAAATTTGAGCATAATCTTCAGAGGATAACAATAGAAATAAAATCTCTTTCCATCTGGGAACGCAGATGGAGTATTATTTATTGTTCTCGTGGAAAAGGAGTGTAAATAAAACTTACAAAGATTAATGCGGGATCAAAAGCAGTGAGAAGGGCTAGGAAAAATATATTACCTTTAGTCACATCTTGTAAATATTCCAGAACGATCCGGATGCCCTGGAACAGTGTAAGAAAGAAGGCTCCAAACGCCATGGTCCCTGTGTGGTACCTTCAAAAAACAAAGGTACATAAATTCTTTTTTTTTAAAACAGGATATGGTTTACCTCATATGTTGGAGTAGTGATAAGACCGAAGATGTATGTCCCCTACCCTAATGTATGGAAGAGCGCTTTAGTTAAAACAGATCGGCCAACATTGTGAGGGTTACTCAAAGTCCAGTAGTAGGTGCTGAAGGTCCTCGCCAGTGCGCATTGGCCCAGTGTGATGACAAAATGAAGACACCACAAGCTTACCAGACAATTGTAAGCCTGCAGGTGATCCTCATATTTCTGTATAAACACGTCTTCGTCATCATATTTACTAAAGACACAGCGCACTGGACACGTGCCATATTCTGTTGCCTGGAAAGTCTAAATAGAAAAAGAGAATGAAAAGTGAAAGCAGGAAAAGAAAACATGGTGCACAAAGTGAGAGTGCAAAGGTATCACTAGTACAAATTAGCACTTATGGTTGTGGATTTTATTCAGTTTGAAAAACAACGCTCAAAGTGACTGTGTGTGGGTGGGCGTGGTTGTAGTTGTTTGTGTGAGACCTTTGGATCACATTTGTCTTTGCCTGTGATGGGTTTACAATCTGCATTTGATGCGTCCAGAGCAACTTTGTTGTACCGTGGAAATCCAGAAGTTGCCAGATTACTGGGACAATAGATAAGGTAATATATATTGTTGACAGAAACATATTTTTATACATTATATAATATTTTCAAATAACTAAAGATAAGTGAGAACAAAAAAGTATACATGCTAGTCACTATGCAGAAGGTCACACAGAGTGTAACCAGCAGAAATGTGATCAGGGGGTATGCCATTGTAGACAACATTACACCAATTGCCCTGCACAAAGAAATTCAAGTTAACAACAATCAAAGGGCAAAGTTTAATATCGTTGTCAGTAGAAGAAAGTCTGAATTGTAGTATATTTTCATTCATTCATTCATTCATTCATTCATTCATTCATTCATTCATTCATTCATCTTTCAACCCTTTAGAAATGAGTTTATTAGAGGGATGGCACATTTAGGATGTTTTGGAGACAAGGTGAGAGAGGTTAGGATGAGATGGTTTGGACATGTGCAGAGGAGAGACATACAGTATATTGGTAGGAGAATGCTGAGGAGGAAAAGAGGCAGACCAAGGAGGTTTATGGATGTGGTGAGGGAAGATATGCAGGGCGTTGGGGTGAAAGAGGTAGATGTAGAGGACAGGGTAGTGTGGAGAAGAGCGATCCGCTATGGTAACTCCTAACGGGAACAGCCGAAAAGAGAAGAAGATTCATCTTTCATCTTTTTTCATCTATTCTCTAATTCGGGGTCACAGGGGTCTGTTGGAGCCTATCCCAGCACACATAGACGTACAACCACACACACTCACACTTGTGCTATTAAATGAAATACTTACTTACTACACTGGCCCATCATTTCCATAACTGTCACAATTCCTCTTCTTACAAATGAAATAAACAGCATCGACATAATGAACTCCAGCAGGATCAGAATCACCACTGAAACACAGACACATCAGTTAAAGCATTATTTTCTTCCCAAAGAGTGTGAAAAAATCCCAGCAAGAAATAATGCAATTCAAGTTCAAAAGATACAAATATGCAACCAAAGAAAAGTGGAGAATTTTGGACACTATGTGCACTTAAAGGCCACAGTTAGCAGACAAATAAATAATAATCTCATGTCTATTTAGAGGTCGTAAACAAGAAAGCGGATTTACTTACAGCAAGCCAACAATATCTCCTTCACTTTTAAATAGTCTGAGAACTTGGACTGAGAACTGAGGTCACCAAATTTGAGCTGAGAGTTCATGTGTTTCTGGTACTCCTCATGAGACTGGTAAATGCCTGAGGCAGAGAGCGCACACTTTAACCCCTTCTTTAATGATTTCTTTATGTCCACGGATTGTGAGTAAACCAACATTGACTAAGGAATGAAAAGCGTACCGTATGCTCCAACTGACAGTACAACCAACATGAGAAATATGGCCATCACTTTTACACAGCATCGCATTAGCACTAGAAGCACCATACTGACCACCAGTGCAATCACCAAACCTCTAGAATAAAAAGTTCATTCAAATTATTTAAATATATATATA
>JAOTRA010000002.1:4150722-4162409 GCA_026260255.1 Pseudolaguvia tuberculata | reverse complement strand
CGGTTCAGATTGTGTGTGTATTTATTTACTACGGTTCAGATTGTGTGTGTATTTATTTACTACAGTTCAGATTGTGTATTTGGGCAGAGGCTGATTAATGATTGTACATATTTTAACACCAACAGTCTTACAGATGTTTCTGCACATCCCAGACTTGTGTGTTGGTGCTGATGTGAGAATGAGGTGATGATGTAATCTTTGTTGCTGCCTGGTTCTTTCCCCTGTTCTTACCTTTTGCTGGATGGGCTGTGCTCCGTTCTGGGACTGGTGTAATGCCACCTGTTTGGCGACACTCTGCAGTTGTTGGGATGCGTTCTGTACGATGGTAAACGGTTGTGGCTGTAACGTGGTCGCCAGCTGTCCTGTAAGGACATTTCCTGTCTCCAGACTTATATAGGACGGAGTCTGAGGTTGGACGCTTCTCTGCAGAATTTTAGGGTTCAGGGTGTGAGAACGGCTCTGATCAGTCTGCGCTCGTACCTGCGACTTGTTAACATGATCGATCACCTGTTGCACATCCACGCTGGAGATAACGCTGGCGGGTTTGGAGCACTGAGCAGCTTTGGGTGCAGGAGCAATTGTCTGTGTCTGTATCTGGCTTTGTTCGATCACGCGGGTCGCTTCGTTTCCGGTCACCTGTACGAGCTGTTGTTTGGACAGCTGTTCCAGTAACTGCTGCTGCTCCTCCACTGAGAGACCGGAACTCTCTACAAAACTCCCATCAGGCTGGACATATATGATGGTGGTTGCGGGCCCGAGTGCGCTCAGGAAATCGCTGCTGATGGTCGTACACTCGGTGGTCACGGTGTCCTCTGCGTTGTCCTCAGATGTTTGCACATAAGACGTTAAAACTTCGCCGCCCAATATTTGTCCGATCACTTCAGTCGATACGTCGGAAGATTTGGCATCAGCCTCTAGTTCACTGTGTACGGTTACTAACTCCGCCAGGCCTTGTTCACCGCCCCCTTCAGCACTGACCAGCACTTTAACACTACCCTCTCCATCCTCATCCTCGATTTGAGTGTTAGTGCTAGCCGACACGCTCGTTTGCGATACGCTCACAACTACAGTGCAGCTCTCCGTTAAAGCGGTACCGTTCGGATTATTGCTCTCATCTTCCTTGTCCGCCATTTTGACTATGGACGCAGCCACAGCACAGCTCGTCTCAGAGCGTTCGCTTAATAAAAGCTCCGGAATAGAGAACGCTAATCCACAGCCGGTTCAAGTTAACGTTTTAAAGTGTGTACCAGTCAAAGCACTGAGCGATCCTATGTCTTCCTGCAAATGAATTAAGCCTGTATAGCTTTGCAACTGTAGCTAAGCGATTGATACTCGCATCCATGCTACAATGGCGAGGGGGTGGGTGGTGGGTAACAACAAATTGCGTCATTTCCGTTTCCGGAATCTTAAACGTGGCAGTATTTCACTTCTGCCACCTGTGTTTTCACATTCTATATTAAATACATATGACACAGCTGTACATAAATTATTATTAATTAGAGTCATCTTAATTAGTATTGGTGCATTTTTATATATAGCGAAATAAAGCAGGTTTAAAACCTTTCGAAATTGGACTTAGTTACTTATCGTTCATCAGCGAATAGATTATTCTGCTATACTTGCTTTGACCAGCAGATGGCGGTATGCTAACAGGAATTATTTGGTGATGATTTTTTTTCAAACTCCTCGATCTTTAAATTAAACTGTTAGCTGTTTTTTTTTTAGAGACAATGTAAAGACAAATTGATTAAAAAATTCACTTTTCTTCTTGCTGAATTGCACACAATTCTTCAAAAGCCCCATAGCGTAACAATACATCCCATTGATGCTTTAGTTAAATCATACATCCCATTTAAACTTGATCTTTTACAAACCAGATTAAAAAAACCCTCAGGAATCACTGAAATACAATGAGCAGTTCAGATTCACCAACCAACCGAATGGACATGTTTTTGGACTGTGAGAGGAAACCAGAGTACCCAGATGAAACCCATGCAAGCTCAGGGAGAACATGCAAATTCACACAAAGATTTACCGGCCTGGGAATAGAACCTATGATCTTCTTGTTGTGAGGTGACGGGGCTAACCACGATGCCACTCCCTTATAATCACTACACCCTTAACAAATATTATATTTGAAAATAAAATATCTTTTAAGCTACCAAAAACTATTATTAATTTTATGTAATTTTATATCATTAAAATACCAACTCAACAGGAAGATTTCAGGAGAATGATCTTTACCTGTTTTCAACCGGGTAAAACTTTACATTTGCTGTTCAGTAACTGAACCTTTTATTTTATTTTAGTTAACTTTATTTCAGAGTTAATATTATATGCCTGACTAAATACAGCATGTTCTAAACCAAAAATCTGAAATAATGTTAGTAACAACTGTGATAACAACAATAACCAGTGTGTAACTTTATCTTTGGCCTGATGTGTGCTAGGATGGACTACAGCAGACCCCTATGAGGAATAAACAGCTTAGAAAATGAATGAATGAATGAATGAATGAATGAATGAATGAATGAATGACATGGTGATTGTCCAGTCTGACTGCTAGTCTGGTTTAGTACACAGATTCTTAAAATAATTACTATGCACACATGCTGATTAGATGAAATTATATTTTTATTAGTAGAAATGAGCAAATAATTGGCTTGAAATGAAGCTTTAGTTACATGAAGGTTTAAATATAATTTGTCATTTTATCTTGATCAGTCAGCTTGTAAACTCCCAAAGGGTTAAAGAAGACGTGTCACTGCCTCACTGTCTGTGTGTAATATCAGCCGATCAGTACAGGTTGATGTCAGGTAGATCTCTGCAACACCATTAGCATAGAACGAAGATGCTGTTGTGTCAAATAGCTGCAGGTTTTACTAAGTGCATTTTAGGAGCGAACCCACCAGACATGCATCATCCTACAGCAGAAGCAGTAATCAGCTGAAACATGGCTCAGATATTTTGTTACTGTATAAACTAGGCTTAATCACTGCAGATGGCTACTAATTAATTACATGGACACTAAGTAAATTAAATGAAATGAGGACACAATTAACAGTGTGTATCAATAATCTGTTGACAGCCTTCAATAATAAGGGCAGGATAAGATCAGGTGCCGTGTGTGTGTGTGTGTGTGCGCTCAAGTTCACAGTTAACAATGACTATTAAACAGACATTTCCATTTCAATTAATAAATTTTTTTTTACTGAGGAATAAACAATAATTACATATTTACATGGTTCCATGAGGAATAAAACATTCAATGGAGGACATAATAAATCACTATTATATCTAGAGTAAGCATGAGCACTGAAACCACCATATTCTGGGCTTCATTTATACTCTTGCTTGTATGTATTTTGTATCTGGCTAAACCTCAGGAATGCAGCAGAATTATAGTTATTGACACTCACAGTCACTTGGGGACTATATAGAGGAAAAGAGCTCATCAGACCTAAAAGGTTGTAGAAGAACATAATAAATATTTTGTACTGTCGCATTTGATCTATTTGTTCACAACAGCTGCGTTGGATGAAATTTCTGCTGAGGATTTATTTTGCATGTTAGATGTGTTATGAATAGAATAGCATTGCTATATTGTTGATTCCCTGTGTGTTTATCAATCTCTTCTTTAACATTCATCTTTTTTTTCATATTACTGTATTTTTAAACTTTACACAGGGTTCATGTTTAGAAACTTCAAGAACATATTCTGCTTCATCGCCATCCTGATGTACAAAAGTCGTCTTTTCAAAATTTATTTTATAGTCTGATCAATATATTCCTCAGAACATTTCCCCATGTATTAGAAGACTACAGTACATGAAATTGTACTTTGAACAATACTGTAGCATCTTTATTTACAATATGTACAGTGTTCCATTCTGATACAACTGCTAAATGCTTGTTAAAAAAAAAAAAGAAAGAAAACTTTCCTTTAAATTAAAGATTAAAAGTTTTGGATTTTGTTTAATGAAGTTGAACATTTCTGTGAGAATATCACCATTAGTACCACCAAACATGACCAGTTTGCAGATTCTTGTACTAGCATACAATGTATACAGAACTATAGAGACTTGGTGGTAGGTACATTTTATGAAATAAAAAATAATCATTACCATGTCATGCTTTCTGTATTTGATAACGCATTTGTGAACGTGACAGGCGAAGGTCTAATCAAGAACAGGGAAACAGCACTACTGTAGATAGGTAAAAGGTGATCCAGTGTTTTCCTGAGGAAATAATCAGGATTTGTTTAAAGGACAGAAAGACACAATGTTGAAGGTTATGAGTGCAAATCTACGAGCTGTCTTTCTCTTCTTGGGAGTCTACCTGTTCCAACCTAGATTCCTCATCTATTTCTTCCTTTGTTTTATGATCGAGTCTCTTGCTAGATGCTGTCCACAGCACTTTGGCACTGTGCTCCTGTGCTTTGGCCCTGAGAGCAGCGATACTGTTCTCCCTTAGCTCCTCTTTAGACATAGGCGAGCCGCTTCTTCTCTCCTCAGCATCAGTATCATCTACGTCCGCATTGTTTGGATGCTGAGGGATGTCTGGCTTCCGGCTCGGTGTGCCTGATGCTGCCTCCAGTGATTTTTTGTGCATCCCTGAAAAGAACGATGAGGGATTCGGATTTAGAGAAGTGCCTGGGGATTGGAAAGACATTTGAACTGGTAAACGACAACAGACTAGCAACTCGAACTGGTAAACCATTAGTTAGTAGTGTCTTAAAAACTAAAGTACCACTTCCATGTACTTGACTACTTTTATATTAACATTTACAGCATTTGGCAGACACTCTTACCCAGAAATTGGGGGTTAAGGGCTTTGCTCAAAGGCCCACAGTGTCTGCTTGGTGGAGCTGGGAATTGAACCCTGGTCTTTGCTGGTATCAGTCTAATACCTTAACCACTAAGCCACCCCTATCCTTTTGTGTTTGCCTCCTACGCTTTTATATTTCTGATCATTCAAACAAAAATGCTGCCATTTCTTGTCACATGTTCTTGGATCCTATTTGACATTAATGAATAATTAAATGTATTTGATTGGTGTGTATATATGTGTATATAGAGAGAGAGAAAGAGAAAGAAGATTAAAAGCAGAAGATTGCGTCAAACATCTCAGCAGCTTTGCCATCAGACTGCACAGTAAATACTTGTAGATTGATCTTATGATAAATTCATTACAAAATTGCCTGCACATCCTTACTGTTGAAATTATATCGTTTTATATTTTTATGTAATTTCCCGAAAAATATTGAAATTATTACATTTAGCAAAACTGAGACACGAGTAATGCGATTAAATCCAATAATCAGAGTAATGACTTAATCGCATTATGCTGTTTACATGTCAGGATCAAAACTCTTTACTTCAGCTTAAATGAAATTGTTATTATTCATGCATGTTTCATCATTCATTCACATTACAAGCACATTTGCAGATGTTTTCCATGCCTGTATATTTGTATTATTAAATGAATCGCTATGCCACCTACAATATGTTACTGTTATGAGTGAATTTACATTAGGTAATAGTGCCAACATCTTACTGTTGGATTACTCACACGGAATTGCTTTAAGATGGTGAAATTGGATAATGATTTAAGACTATAATAATGATATAATAATGTTCAAGTATGTGTGTTAAAAATGTATGGTGGTCTTAAATTAGAGCAAAAAAGTTTTAGCTCAGTCTAGAAATTCAAGCAGTTCATACTGCATACAAAGTGCACATATAAAATTATATATATAAATAATTCCTCTAAAAATCCCACAGAATAGTGAAGTGCAAATGTTTAACAAAATACTAATAGTGCGGTCTTCAGGCTACTGGATCCACTTGAACTCTGATCAGGAAAATTGTTTACTGAAATTAAAGAAATATAAGTGAAAACAAAACCCAAAAAGCAATGATTGTGACATTTCCTATATTTAGTATTTTCATTTATGTCACTTCTTGCCTGGCAATTTATTGGCAAATGTCTAGTTTAAAAATAATAAAGAAACTAATTTATATGTACATATTTATATATTTGATATATGTTAATAGTGGGTATTTATACCTAGTAACCAAGGAGCACAGGAATCCATAATTCCATCCTTTGCAGATTTCAGTATAGATTCTGGAAGGGGAATGGAGTGACGCACCATGGCCCCATACAGCCCATATTCAGCCATCACACTGCTACGGCCCCAACATTTCTCCCGCTTTCTCCATTTGGCTCGCCGATTCTGGAACCAGACCTGTGGAAGGGATGAATATGACGGTTAACCCACACTGGAAACTGAAATGGTTTGAACCAGGCCTGGTTCTTGCCAACCATAGAAGGGTGGGTGGACAGATAATCCAGATGGGCAATTTTTTGACATGGGGTTGAGGAAATAGATTGAACTGAACTAATTCAATGATGGAATCTCACAAATATTGTTGTTCTTATATTCCATATTAAAGAAGATATTTAGCACATATATAACACAAACATATTTTCTTAATGTTTACTGAAGGGTTAATTTCAATGTTCAGAATGGTTAATGACTGGATAAAGGAGCACAATTTCAAGCCATATTACAAACGTTATTTTTTTTAAAAAGTTAAAAATAGTACAAATAAAATGGGCGGTGTGGTGGTGTAGGGGTCGCACGGTGGGTTACCTCTGGGTACTCTGGCTTCCTCCCACAGTACAAACATGTACATTAGGTTGATTCTAAATTGCCCATAGGAGTGAACGTGTGTGTGTGTGTGTGTGTGGTTATTTGTGTGTGTTGCCCTATGATGGACTGGCAACCTGTCCAGGTTGTACCCCTGTCTCTTGCCCTTTGTGCACTGGTATAGGCTCCAGCAGACCCCAGTGACCCCGAATTAGGGAGTAATCGGGTAAGAAGCTGAATGAAAATACAATATCAAAAAAGGATCAAAACAATTAGAAAAAGACCAGCAAACCGCCTAGTATCGCAAATGTATATTACTTACAGCCAATCAAAAACAGGAAACTGTTTGGGTTCAGTGTTGTGATTGGTCGGGGGACATTCTACACTCCGCCCCATACTGCTTTTATCAAATCACAGATCGAAGAAAAGAAAAGGGGGAAAAAAGAAAAGAAAAGAAAAACGTATTTAATTAGCAAATTTTAATTGGATTGGCAAGACAGAGGTTAGGTTTGGCTCAGCCTGGCAATGCCTAAGGTCGTTCCTGGTGTGAACAGAAAGTCGATGATGGGATGGATAGAATGGATGATTAAAAAATTCAAAGATTCAAAAATGGTTAAAATAAAAAGAAAATCTAAAATACATAACTGTTTAGTCAATGCTGGGTATTCTATAAATAGATCATATTGCGCTACAATAATACAGATGCGTGTTCCGCATGGTGGAGTATCTCATTCCAGCTCCACCCTCGCATAAGCTTATTAAACATGTGACACGTTTTCGGACCCTCACACAGGCTCATTGGCTAAGAAATGATATAATCATTTTATTTATTTATTTATTTATTTATTTTTACCTGCTCCTGATGACAGCTTTCATTTCATGCAAGTGAAATTGGTTATCGGTCGCGCCAAAGAAAAGCGGGCGGAGACAGTGAGGAGAAGCGACCCCTAGGGCACGCCAAGGCTGATTGAAAAATAAGTTAATTTCAGACCCAATCGATGGTGGACAGGCGGCCAAATATCACGGGAAATTAAACGAGCAGCGCCCAGGGGAGCAGCGCCATTGACCCGCACTAATAAATTCAATGGAGTTATTTCATGTGAAGCAGTGATGTGCCGTGCAGCGCCTCCGCTCCCCTCACTACTTAGTGCGCTCGTCTGATTTAACTAATTACACTAGATGAGAAAATGAGATGTTCATCTTAGTTAGGACTGCAAGCAGTTCTTATTTATTTATTTTCCGAATTATTTATTCATCGAGAGGAGCCATAATGAGGCCGAGATTAAAAAGGCGCGTGGGCAGATGGATGGTTCGGGTCACCCTGCAATCTCCTTCTGCCTTGATTACTTGATTAGGTCGTTAGCGCTTTCACTCCACGAGTAAAATTGTTTCACGTTCATCATGAAACCGATGAGAAATGATGTGTCCAAGCAGCATGGCCAAACGGCAAGCTTTGCTTTAAAGGCTCGTTAGGTGAGGATTGATATATAGCTCCACCTGATGGACCTGAAGCGGAGCCAGAATGAGAGGCCGACTATGGCTGCTGCTTCCTCCGCACTGCATAGCGAGCAAACAGACTGGATAACACGAGGTCGACCATTTTCCTAAAGTCTTAACCGAGACACCAGTCATTTTAGGAGGTTTAGAGGTTGTCTTCGTCGGTGCTGGTGATAATTCAGTAGCCTATGGCTGTAATAACGCTTTACAAGTTCAACCGCTTTATTCTTATTATAATATTATAGCTGCGTTCTTATTATAGATTCATTAGTGATGTACGTTAGCATCACAACATAAAGGTCCAGGGTTCGATTCCCGGGCCGGAGATCTGTGCGGAGTTTGCATGTGTTCCCCGCGCTTGCGGCGCTTTCCTTCGAGTACTTCGGTTTCCTCCCACAGTCCAAAAACATGTACATTAGGTTGATTGGTGATTCTAAATTGCCCATAGGAGTGAAAATGTGTGTGTGTGTGTGTGTGTGTGTGTGTGTGGCCCTCCGACCTATCCAGGGTGTACCCCAGCCTCTCGCCCTATGTGCGCTGGGATAGGCTCCAGCAAACCCCAATGACCCCGAATTAGGGAAAAATCGGATTAGAAGATGAATGAATGAATACAGGTATGGCCATAATCTGTTTATAAAAAGCCAAAGCATTTTTCCTTTTCTTTTTTGCAACGCGAATATTTTATTTCATTTCATTTGTATTTGCATCTCCTAATAAATAGTGATAATAAGGGAGTCATAACCAAACTAACTGCGGAATTGTTTACTTCAGAAAGAGTGCCTTTGCTTATTTCAGCACAATTCAGCTAACAGTATGTTAGCAATTTACACATTTATTTTCTTCTTCAGCACTGATACTGTTATTAATAACATCATCACCAATCAAATTAGTTACAGTCTTTAATCCATTCCATTTAATTACCAATCATATCCCTTTATATCCATTACCGCAAACACTATGATATATAAACAAGAACGTGTAATACACACGTTTACTAAAAAAAACCTAATAAAATTGAAAAAAAAAAATTGTTCATTAGATTTTAGAAAATAAAAAAATCTATATCAAATTAACACGGATCAAAGATTTCCCGATTTAACACCGAGACTAACATTTTCAATGCGACAAAGACATCATAAATAACATTACTGTAATTGTAATCGACAAGACTTACAGAAGGTCATCTTAAATTACAGATTAATTCATTATAGATGGACATTATGTATTATTAAAAATATATCTTTATGTAATCTGTTATTAAAACATTGTACAGAATTACACAAATAGAGTTTGACAGAAAATCTCCTATAGGTCGATAATTATGCATTAAAACGGAGAATAAATTACCTGTATTCTGTCTTCTGGTAGTTCAGTCTTCATAGCCAGCATCTCTCTGGCGTAAACATCCGGATAGTGAGCTTCATTAAACGCTTTCTCCAGTTCCTCCAGTTGATACGATGTAAAAATCGTCCTACAGAACAAGAAAGCATCAACACTCAGCTGTAAATATCAACATTCCCAAATCACTTTCTTCATATTATTCCACAACATTTTCCTTTATTTAGCTTAAACTGAATTACAGGGGAACTAAAGTGCCATAATAATATCCAACAATTTATCTAATTAAATAGGAAACCGTTGTTATAAAATAAATTATTAATAAAAAGCTATTAGTCTCGTTTTATCCTAACAGACTTAAAATGTTTGTTAGGAATCTTTTTAGCTCAACAAACAAAATGATTAAATATTGTTTATTTTCTTTGTTTTGGCAATACTCGAAATAAAACTGTTTACAGTGGTGACATTATAAATTATTAAATAAAAAGATTTATTGTAGTATGTTTACAAAAAACTGATCAGTATGTGTTACTCGATCTGGAATAATTGTAAGTTATTCGATTAATATCTGCCTTTGGCATCAAAACATTAATCCTTTTTTATAATTCCTTTTTTTAATGATGGAACTAAGTTTAAATTATTTTAATTCGTTTCTAAGCAAACATATAAATAATAAGATTTATTGAAGCAATTTATACTGTTGTATGCCGAAATAGAAAAGCTGTTTAATGAAATCTAAATAATGTAGATGTACAGCATCAGCACCAGAAATACTTCTACTACTAAAAATAATAATATTAATAATAATAGCATTTAAATTATACAATATATATGTCAATTTATTATTTTGACGGAACTATATTTTCATATATATTTTTTTATTTGATCTGATCGGCGTCAGTGAATATCCAAGATTTCTAGATAAATCTCAGATAAGTTGAAAAGTTATGGTAGTGTAAATTCATTTTGTAATTTAAGCTTCTGTAAAAAATAAATAAATAAATAAATAAATAAAATAAAAATAATAATAATAATAAAGCTCCGATTATTTACCTATGTCGCCTCTTCTTTCGCTTCTTGCTTTGGCCAAGGGAAGATTTCAATGTTTTTCGTTCACTCGAAGAAACATCATCAGAATCTATAAAAGGAGGAAACATCATCAGAATCTATAAAAGGAGGAAACTTCTAGAAAAAAAGCGTCTCTAGAGCGGAGTTTTTCTGGACTATTGAGCTTATCAACATCAATTACATCAAAATTAATTGGTCTAGATTTTGACTTGATGTGTAGAATTACATTAATTTAAATACGAATTGTCTTTAATAAAAATATAACAATACATGATTATTATTGTAT
This sequence comes from Pseudolaguvia tuberculata, assembly GCA_026260255.1. Classification (NCBI taxonomy): domain Eukaryota; kingdom Metazoa; phylum Chordata; class Actinopteri; order Siluriformes; family Sisoridae; genus Pseudolaguvia; species Pseudolaguvia tuberculata. The sequence continues at coordinate 4,151,565 of JAOTRA010000002.1, read as the reverse complement.
CAACAATAATAATATTAATAATAATAATGTTAATAATAATTTTAAAAAAAACATGAGAAGATAAACATGGTTCTGTTTTAGGTATAGTGATAATTTGTTATTGACACTGTTAAAAGATTCAAAGTAAAAAACCCAACATCTGTAGTAGCAGGTGGTAGCAGTAGGCCCGTGTGTGTGTGTGTGTGTGTGTGTGTGTGTGTGTGTGTGTGGTGTAAGACTCGCACCTGAGCTAGCGGACTGTCCGGCCTCCTGAGGTGCTGTCTTATTGAGTGGTTGGAGATGCACGTTCTGTGCATCTGACAGGACCTCCAGAAACGAGGGCTGCCTGTAGAAGGACGGAATACCCCCGGGGCCGATGAATCCCATACCGACCCCGACTGCAGCGGGGCCAAGCACTGAGCGCGCGGCCAACAAGTGCGCGCCCCCGGGGATGGAGTCCAGCGCTCTCCGAGGCGCCGAGGACGCTTCCTTATTTAACCCTAAGATCTCCTGGATGCCGAAGCCTGTGCATCTGGGCGGATGTGATGTGATGGTCTTTGACAAGTGCGCCACGTTACTGCCTCCGTTTTCAGGTAATTTGGGTTTGTTTAAATTCTCCGCTATCACAGCCCCTTCCTTTCCCGTCATGGTGCTTTGAGGATAGTTCCCCGCTTCCCTTGTGCACAGGAATCCACCAGTGCAAATATATGCCCCCCCCCCCGAAATTCGCCTTTTATCCTAAAGGTCCATCCCTACAAGGGCCAGAAGACGACAGCCAATCAACTGCATGCAACACACACACACACACACACACACACACACACACACACACACACACACACACACACACACACACACACACAC
>JAOTRA010000002.1:4138151-4149184 GCA_026260255.1 Pseudolaguvia tuberculata | reverse complement strand
TGAGAGAGAGAGAGGGGGGGGAAGTAAGCATAACTACAAAAGTTTTCAACTACAAACTAAATTATTATTATTATTATTAATATTATTATTATTATTATTATTATTATTAATATTATTATTATTATTCCCCTCCCCCCACCTCAAGGTCTAATCAGCTATTAACAAATTGTTTCGTTTGGAGATCATTTGTGCAACACTTTGGACATCTGGCCAGATAATTACTAGGAGATAATTTATGGAAATGAGCAGTGAGACGGTGATGCGGTGATGACGCCCGAAGATAAACATGAATGTTATCAATGTGCTGAAGCAGAAATAAACGTCATGCTTCGTGTGACGGAGGACGAGCAGAGCGTCAGGCGCGTGGCAAAGCGTATGGATAGCGTGAAATCCCGCGAGAGTCGCTTTCCCGCCTAATAAACGTGGCGCGTGATATTTTATCTGCACAACGGAATGGATTATTAGTTTGGTGATGGAAGTCGTTTCGTTACAAATAAAATTGAGCTGTAATAATGTATAAACCTTTGGAGTTAATCAGCTTAAAAAAGGAAAACGGCACAGAAAATGTGATTTTTGAGCATATGGGCCATTATTCAATTAGCAGAGCATGCTAAGTCTTTACTGACATGTGGCCAGGATAATTAGTAGAGGTGGCCATTTAAATTCTACAGTAATTAAAAAATGAGGTGTAGTTTATATATACATACACAAAGCAAAAGCCAACAAAAACTATTATTGTGTTGATTTGGAAGCTGCATTTGCACATTACCATTGGTAGAGAGGATGCTGGGAATCTAACTGTGATCTTCCTATGAGCAGCCCAACACCTTAACCAGTTCAACTAAACACTGCAATGCATAAACAACAAGTGATCACATGAATATAAAAGCATACATCATACAGTTTTATCTGTAATATTAGAGAGATACGGTGTACACCTGCCTTAGGCTCCAACAGACCATTGTGACCACGACTTAGGGAATAAGTGGGTTAGAAGATAAATGAATGAATGAATGAATGAGAGATACAACATGAGATATAGCTAAAACCTATTTAATCCGTAATGGGGAGTGGTGGTTTAGTGGTTAAGGCAATTTGACTGATACCAGAAAGACCGGAGTTTGATTCCCAACTCAATCAAGCATTGGGCCCTTGAGCAAGGCCCTTAACCCCCAACTGCTAAGTTGTACTAAAGCTCTGGATAAGAGCATCTGCCAAACGCTGTAAATGTAAATGTATGGACAAGTTGAAACTAATTAAAATCTATTAACAAGTAATTTAACTTAAAAACAAAACCAGTGTTAGTGAAAGATAATGACATCATCTGGTCAAGTTAAAGCCGTATGTTCATCCAGGCGGCTGTCAATTACAGACACACTTCTGACCTGAGCTGGACTAGGCTTTTACTGCTTATTGTAAACTGGGAGAAAAGCCTCGGAGCTTTTGTTAAAGCATCCATGTTGGGAAAGAGGTGCTTCCTGATTTGCATGCATAAGAGGACTGACTGATAAAGATGTAGATTATGCAAAGATTTAGTTCAGTCATTCGTGAAGATTGGGCAGCCTATCAAAGACCGCAAGATCTGATGGCTTTTAGATTAAAAGGCAAACAGCTGTTGTATAATTTGTTAGCTTTGTTCTCAGTGTTCTACTTGTGAAGTTTATTTTTCAGCTGCATATGCAAAGAAGCATTTGTAAAGCCAATCTGTAAATGTTAAGACAATAATTAAAATGTATTTTGTATTGCACAAGTGAACCAGTCTCTGCTGGGAATATGGCAAAAAAAAAGGTAGACAAGCAAAATGGAGACATACATGAATACATACTTCAAATGTTGGAATAATCCTGAGCAATGGCACACACTGCAGCGCATACCAATCATGTTTACGAGCATATTCCGAAACAGTTGACAGCTATTTTTCTTTCAAAGTAGGGAAGGAATGTTCGCTCATGAGGAAGGTCACTAGAAGGTAACAAGCTTGATGTGGGCTGTGGTTAGGGCCAGCATTACATTAGCCCAACCCCAATACACAGATTGCTAGAACATGATATGCTCATGTCAGGCAATCTAAATGAGAGATTGGAGCTCTGTGCCATTAGTCTATATTTGGTCCACTATTAGAAGTGATGCATTGTTTTAAAGCCTCCATGTCATATTTTCATACACTGTTGCCTGGAAAAAAAAGAGAGATATTGCACTGGGTTTAATAAAGTAATTTGACAGATTTCACTTTATTCACAGATCTATTCCTAGTTGAGATTCTGAGGACTGTTTATAATGAACAATTCATTAAACAGGCACACACGGGGTCCTCATGTTAAAATGATGATAGGCATGAGATACAGCAGCGACACAGTCTCATCTAACAATATAATGTGGTGAAATAGTAGGGGGAACCCTCCTTCCCCAAATATTTAGCAAAGACCCAGACTTCTCTTTCTTTGTTTGTACTGTGAGGGATGAGATAAACCCAGAAAACAGAGAAAGCTCCAGTTTTTCTCATGGTACTTCCACAATAGCGTTTTGGGAAGCTGCCTCTCGGCATTGCTTAATTAGGCAAAGAGTTGATTAATTTGCACTAATTGACAGCTAATTAAAGGCCTGAGGGCACATTGGATTGACATTTGTCAGGGCACCAGGGCACATTGGGGTCAGGACATCGGATTTGTCGCTCTGCTGGGATTTCTGGGATTTCCCTCTACAAGAGACAACCACTCTGTGGGAAGCAAGTCCCGTTTTAAAGCGGTTGTCTGAACAACACCCTGTTGATAACCGGCTACTGGTGCCAGGGGCCATTATGTGAATCATAGCAGACTTTTTGCGCCGTCTCACTGCTTTACTCACATGATTCACTGCATCTGCTTGTGGGACAATGAAAGTAAAACCAACAAAATCAACAAGTGCAAATAACATTTAATTCTGCAGCAATGAAGTTCGGCATGAAAAAAAAAACCTAGTAGGAATTGCAAGGCTACAGCCACTAATCACTAATATATATTTGAAAAAAATTACAAAACCACTTTACTTATTTGTGCCATCCATTTAATTCCGGTGTCTGCCATATTTTCACACATGCAGTTCTTAATGAAGAATCTAATTGGTTGCTTAAATCAAACACAAAGTATGGTGATCGGCATCATTGTGCAATAGTGTACACAACGATCTGGTGTTCGCTATTGCACAACAGAGCTGGTGGTATGTTCTAAAAAGGAATTGACTTCGCTAAAAGAGTTGAGAAAAGGTTTCTTCAAAAGACTGCAGGATCATAGGAACTAGGTGAAGCTGCAGCAAAAGAAGGCATCAGGTAACCTATAAAAATGGCAAAAAGGCAGTTTAGATAAATTGCACAAGGTGGACAGGTCGAAACACATCGCAGATGGCCGGAGAAAGGCTACAATCCTATTTTTTTTTTTTTTAGATTTGACAACGTCTGAAAAGGCCTACAAGTTTCTTTTTCCCCCCACCCATTCGTGATGATCTATAGATCTCGCTTTTGTATCTTTACTCTATTGAAAAGCTCTGGAAGATGATCAATAGAAGCTGGATGATCACAAGCAAGTACACATAACCTGCTTAAATTTACGGTTTACACACATTTGATATACTGTTCATCACAAATGAACCACATAGTATCGTACAAAAAAAAATGACTAGTTTGGTCGTTTCAAGTTCAAAATAAACATCACAAGAACGGTTAACTATTTAACATTATAAAACGAAAATATTTACAAAATGTGTGGAGATTTGTGACACACATTTTCAAGACTTTGCCAAAACGTTTATTTACCTTTTACAGGCCCAGAAATCTGTTTTATTACTTTCTTGTTTTAAGAGTTGTATAAAGTGTCCCACAGTAAACAGTAATGTGAAAGACTAATAAAACAGGTCAAGCTGCATGTAAGCTGTGACTGGGGTTATTTTACCAATATTGATTTATGAACTATTCTCAAATTAAAATATTAGTATTGTTTTTATTCTCTGTTTTTATACCTGTAGTGAGCAGAAACTATACAGAAATCACAACACATCAAAACTTGTAACATTACTTGTAAAGACCAGGGACTGTTATATTTAGCATTGTTTTGTCATGATTAACTAACTGGTTAAGTTCAAGAGAAAACAATAAAGTTTTTAGTTTGTCAAAGTGGCAGGTAAAAAGTGCTGTAACTCTGAAAAATGTCACAGAAAAATATTGGTACTTTTTAGAACTTCTTTTAAGGACACCAGTGAGATAGTATTGTGTTAATAATGAACATAGAGAACCTGCGTGTGTTAAGAAGGAAAAGATGGGGAAAAAAATCATTCAAGTTGGAAAACGAAAGGGGGACCCTAACCATCTACAGCCAATAACATCCCTGCCTATTGTCTCACCTAATTACACCGGCTGCAGGGGTCTTTGTTTCCTATTCAGCATGCCTGTCTGATTTCCTTTTCCATGAGACCACTCACTCCACGGTCACTGCAAGTGTGCTAATTAAAGAAGAAATGGCCTTAGTAATTATGTCAAACCTCATTAACATGGACGACAATGAGCAATATTATTTTTAAGCAGAGTTTTTGTTAAAGGGGGCCTCAAAACTTCCAGTACACATTAACAGAAGAAACGGTCTCACACCAGTGTAGATCCTAATGGGATATGTCTATAGAGTGGCACAGGCATGAAGTTATTTCTCCAGTTTAGATGTCTTGACTAAACGGCCTGTACCTAAACGGCCCTTCTTTTATCAAATGACTCTCTCAGAAGGTCAGGAACTGTTTATTATTATTATTATCGTCTGTAATTTCAATGGTAAAAGTAACTAAATGAATGCCAGTTAGAAACAAGTTATATTAACAGCTTTTAAATGGTTTCATTTATTTATCAATTGTTAATTTAATGTTTATTAACAAACATTGTTAACCAGGAAAAAGAAAGTCAGCCATGTAAAAAAAATAAAGCAGATACAAAAGAAAAAACAATTGAAAAATATTTTACACATTAAAGGAACTTGCATCAATGTTCACTTCTGAAACCTATTGGCAACTTTATTTTACTAGGTGCACCGACCATACAAGGTAATTTTGTAGGTATGAAATTAGAAACTGTATCTGAGCCAATGTTAAAGTTGCCAATGTTAAACTTGCCACCAATGGCAACGAACCACTGTAATGCCATTGATGAGTAGCTATAAGAAGGGACATGAACTTTTGGCTAGGAAGCAACATATACATGCTGTGTGCTCTTGTACCAGTATCAGACAGAGTAGCACTGGTTGTGCATTTCTGCACTTTTTTTCTGATCACTTAGATGAAAAGTTTCATATCTTTACAATCCAGCAGAAATACAAAGATGTTTAAATCCCCAGTAACACTGCTGCACACCAGCATTACCGAACACCACGGCACACGGTTACTGCTGTGCTAAGAAAGTATTTTTTTATGATACCTGGTCAGTGATGGTCCAACTGTAGTCCATTCCCAGCTGAATGGCAGCTGTCAAACTGTCCATGTTTACAGATCAGAAACATTAGTATTATTGATCTGCCTATAGACTGTATACCTACATGGTAGGTTTGCCTGATAAAATAGTCGACACTTGCATATGTTCTTAATAAACTGGTAACTCTGTGTATATATAAATAAAGGCATCCAGCGAAGCTTTCACATGTTATAGATTATGGCACTGTTATTTTGCTACAAAATCCTCTGATACTGTAGGTCCAAACAAGCTTCTCTTGGGTATCATTTTTTTGGCCTCTCCAAGATGTTGAGGAATTTCCCTCTCGTCATTTCTCTGGCTGGAAAGAAACCATAGATCACAGGTTAGCATGCCTTTTTACAATGTCAGAGCACAACAGTACCTGAAAGGAAAAATTGTAAACAGCCAAATAAAAAAAGTTTCCATTTAACATAAAAAGTTTCAATAAAGAACCATTTTATTGTGCAAATTTCCCTGACAACACATAAAAAAAACCCTTTGTGAATGAACTGGCAACATATGTAAACAACTCACTTCACCTGTAACTGCAAGTGCAGTTTCTTCTTTAACAACTGAACAGCATGCAAGAAAAACTATAATTAATTAAAAAAAAAATAAAAATACACCACACGTGTATGTAACTGACTCTTTGCTTCAGCCTAAATAAACAATTACATCATGGAAGTTGTTCGTTTACTTTCTCATATACATGTAACTGTTTCTTAACAAATAAGCAGTAATTTTACTATTATTTACACTAGAGTTCAGATACTGTCTAAGTTATAAATAATTGCGAGATGAAGCTCAGCCATTGAGGTTAAGTCACTCTTCTGATGCAGGCTCTGGCAACTAAGGCTGGTGATATTTGAAAAAAAAAAGGGCCTTTTTTTTTGCTATCTATGTTTCAATATGAAAAAGAAAAATCACCAAATAAATATCAATATTTAAAAACAATTCAATATGATTGATTTTTTAAAGGAGTGCACCCGTCTAAAGGATAATACAGTGGTACCTTGACCTACGCGTAACTTAATGCACATGTTTTCCGAGATATGAGTCGTCACTTGGTTGATTTTTTTTCTTTGATAGATGTTCAAGATATCTAAGATACTGGTCTGTCTATCGTTATAGCATAACATTTTGACTAGACTTTATTCCTACATTTGGCAAAAAGCTGTTGGATTGCAAAGTGGTTAAAATATGCATGAGGGAATCTTACATTTTCTATCCAGCCCTCGGAGGAAGTGTCACTGTATTAAAGGTCACCATGTCTTTAGGGAGCTGGCGAGTTATAGTGCTAGTAACTTTTTATTTGCCTTAACAGCCACAAATATTTATGAAATTATACTTTATTGTTTGCTACCAGACTGAGCCTCATTGGTGAGACTTGCAGAGGTCTTTTTGGTCATGCACTCTTCAAAAAGCCACCTATTTTGCACATTATATTTCTCGGTGACTGTCACTTCAAAGCCATTTCATATTACATAATTCCATATTACAGACATGCTTTTAAGGTATTAATTGATGAAATTATTCCTCTGACTCAGAACCTTAACTGACTACATGTTGGCCAAGAATTTAATTATTAAATAAAACAAGTTATTACTTATAAAAATGTAATCAAGAGTGAACATTCTAGATATGGCCAACTGAACATACAGAGATACACGAACTATAGTGCCTTGAAAAAGTATTCATATTCTTTGAACTATTTACTTCCTACAACCACAAACTAAAATTTTTATAGACCTTTTATGTACCAACATATGTAATCTCTTTTCCCCGCAATTACAGCTGTAAGACCTTTGGTGTCTGTCTCTACCAGCTTTGCAGAGACTAGACTGTTCTTCTTTTGCAAAATAACTATACCTCAGCCAGATTGGATCTGGTGCCTGTGAATTTTTCAGAAAATTCCATTTTAGCACATGAATGTTTCCCAGTGTGGCTGGTTGTCCAGGGTGATGAGCAGTGTTACTTTTCTGCCACACATCACACTTTGCATTTAAGCTGAAACTTTTGCTGTCCTCTACATAGCTTGTGGCAAATTGAAAAACCACTAACAATGTCTTGCCACTCTTCCATAAAGGCCAGATTTGTGGAGTATATAACTGATAGTGATCCTGTTGACATCTTGACCCCCTTGGGCTGTGGAGTGTCCATGGGCCTCTTGACTTCTTCTATGACCAGTGTTCTCCTTGCTCGGTCTGTCACGTAGGTTTGCAGTTGTGGCATACTTTAGTTATTTTTTATAACCCAACCCTGCTTTAAACTTCTCTACAACCATATCCCTGACCTGTCTACTGATTTACTTCAGGTCTTCATTCATTCATCTTATTATTACCCGCTCATTCTCGAATCCTGGGTCACGGGGGTCTGCTGCGCCTATCCCAGCACACATAGGGCGAGAGGCGGGGATACACCCTGGACGGGTCGCCAGTCCATCTCAGGGCATCCTTCAGGTCTTCATGCGGTTTATTCACTAGTGTTCTCTAACAAAATCCCTGAGGGCTTCACAGAACAGGTGCATTTATAAAGGTGGACTAATATTAACTAATTAGGGGACTTCTGAAGGTAATTAATTGAAGGGGACTGAATATAAATTCCCACCGCACCTTACAGATTTTTTATTTGTTTGAAGTTTGAAAACCACATTCTGTTGCTCTATCACTTAAAATCTCAATAAAATATATATACATTTTTGGTTGTAAGGTGAAAAATGTAAATATGTTCAAGGGGTATGAATACTTTTTCAGAGCACTGTATATGCCCCAACTTAAAGGTGAAAGTGATTTAACCGTGACTGAAGGACTGATATCCAGATACACAGTGTTGAGCGTAGATGTGACACACCACATGCTTGCTAATAGCATTGTCTGGCCAATTGTCATTCAGATGAACTGGCCCACGTATAACAATAATGCTGCCGATTGTGTCAGTAGCTACACCCTCAGTTGTCAATCAGTGGGTTAAACATGATGGTAATTGGATTCAGACTGATTAACTTTGCTGGGTACTGTCTTTTCAAATAAAACACAACAAAACAATCAGGTGCAAGCCCGGTCACGCAGGGTTACATGCATAAATGCAACCATCAAAATGAAAGAAAGTAATTATTACTGTTAAATAAGGAAAACGACTATTTATAAAAGTGATGTGATGGATCTAGTATAGGTGAGGCAATGCTGTGGGATCTGAAATGACAGCTGACCCAAGATTCAGTTCATGTACTTTTATACTCACTATGCAGGATCAAATGGTTCACTATCTAATGTTGAAGCATGAATAATCTTTAAAGAAAAAACAGTATCTTTTAGGCTGAATAGTAGCTATGTTTCCATCCAAAGATGCAAATTAAATATAGGCACAATGATAACAATTGTCACTTCCTGATAGATTGGTGGAAAACGTTTGATTTAAGCACTTTCTGAATTTATGCACATCTTAATGTAATTTTTGAGAATATGAGAATAATTGGATTCGTTTTTTCTCATATTTATTTTGCCTTTCACTAGTTCAGCACAATGAGATAAAGTTGAATGTAACCTAATTAGACATTACAGTTTCATCTATCCTGTGGCCAGTGCATGAGCATAACAATCTCAGTCTAAGGATCATAAACTAAGGGTGCACTGATTTATTAAAGAATTATTATAGAATAAAAACTTTCGTAAAGTTAAACATGTGATATGTCTTTCCAAATCTAAGATTCTTGTGATTCTAATCATGCAAACGGCCTACAATCAATACAAAAAAATCTCAACCTTTAAAGCCAATGATGCATAAAAAAGAAAGCTGCTGTACTTTTACGGTATAAGCAAACATTCCTTTAGTCCATAAAAACTTTTATGTCCATTAACATATACCGAATAAATTGATATATAAACTTGATACCCATTTTGAAAGCAACAGACCAATGTTTGTCCACACAGCAGGTTTAACCCATCCACTGTTAGACTGCAGTAGAGTCTATCCGATAGCATAAATAGTATAATAGCTAATAGCATCTATAGGTATTTAGATTTTACCGAACATGTTGGCTGGGTTTAAGGAATAAAACTTGGATCATCCTGAAAATTGTTTCTCTTTCATACATATACTCTAAATGGTTAAGGAAGAGCATGAGCATTTACTTTGGGTATGTTCATTTAGTCACTTAAACCAGTCAGGTTAAGGGGTTAGTTAATTAATTTGCTATGGTTCATTTATACACTGACAAAAACAAAAACATGTAAATGATGGTTCATTTTAACAATAAGAAACAAAATCAGAAATGATCCAGAAAAAATGCATTTTGAAAGAAAACTTATTTGAATAAGTGAAATTATATAAGTATTTAAATTGAATAAGTATTTGACTTAAGACTTAGTACTTGGTGGCAAAACCCTGTTTGTGTTTCTTCTTTTGTGAACCGTTGTTACGTTCTCACCAAGCTGCTTGGCGATGGATTGTAGAAATCTTTCCCCTGACATCCTTGGGCAGCTTTTTGGTCTTGGCAATGGTGGAGTTTAAACAGATAATAAGGAAACTAGCAGCACGCTCTTAGAAAGAGCTTCTTTAAGAGAGTGCTCCTAATCTCCGCTTGTTACCTCTAGAACACACACACACAGAGGAGCACACAAATCTTGCTGATTGATAAGTGAGCAAATACACATTTCACTCATTAAAAAAAGTTTTGTATGAATCAAGTACAGTATTCTGTAATTCGCTGTACATGTTATCAAATCAGCATTAAAATTAAAGTCAGATTATTTGTTTGCCAGTAGAATTAGCAGGTGATCAAATACTTTTATCCCCTCACGGTACATTAAAGGGTGCGTTACTTTCAGTATTTGACACTGGAATAATGTTTCTTTAAATTTACAAATGAGTTAATTCATTCATTTTCTTACCCGCTTATTCCCTAATTTGGGGTCACAGAGGTCTGCTAGAGCCTATCCCAGTGCACATAGGGCTAAATGAACAACCACTCACACACACATTTACTACTATGGGCAATTTAGACTCACCAATCAAAATTTTTTAATGTTTTTGGACTGTGGAAGGAAACCGGAGTACCCAGAGAAAACCCATGCAAAGAGTTAATTGTTTTCATTATTCTGCAGAATAATTAATACTGCTACAAGTATTGTTTGATATTGATTATGAAATACAGCAAAATTGTCTAAAACATGTCATGTAGACTATGGATTCTTTCACTAGAGGGTAAAACTGGACTGTCTGTGCTTGATGCTTTTTAGAGGGTTGGTTAAACGCAGTGCATTTTTCTGACAATTGTGTTAAACGTTCAATTGTTTAAGAGTGGTTACCAAACAGCTCAATATCAACAGATACTCAGCTTCATTAACATTTAAAAAAATCAACACAAGTTGACTTGAAGCAAAAATATTCCCCAAAAATATTTGGATGAGGTTCGTCATTCAACTTTAGCATAATCTTTTAAAATAAACTTTTTTTCAACCCTGTTCTGGTCACCGTTTTGATTGGACTAGTCTCCATGAATTTTAACACACACACACACACACACACACACACACACACACACACACACACACACACACACACACACACACACACA
>JAOTRA010000002.1:4100811-4120193 GCA_026260255.1 Pseudolaguvia tuberculata | reverse complement strand
CCCATCCAGGGTGTACCCTCTGCCTTTCGCCCTATGTGTGCTGGGATAGGCGCAGCAGACCCCCGTGACCCCGGATTAAGGGGGGGGGGGGAATAAGCGGGTAAGAAGATGAATGAATGAATGAATTCATTAAACAATCCAGTTTACTTTTAAATACTTTTAATACTCCAGAATTTGTAATTTAATAATGTTATAAAAGAAAGCATCAAAAGTATTTTCACAGTACAAACTATTTAATATTCACACTAAAATAGTCCATGGGATCTGTTTCACAGAATGGATACTGCAGACTCAACACTACACACACATGAAAATCACAGCAGTTGATTTCCAATACAATCAACACCAGTCCACATGGTCTGTGAACAGTTGCTACTACTTATACACAATATGGACAAAAGTTAGGACACCCACAGCATTACATCGGTTTTATGGTTGCTGTAAAAGAATTCAGGGTGCTGAAAGATTTCTTGACCTCAATCTCTTTCTACTGAAATAAAACACCGCGCTTTTACACCCAACACCAGATATCCCAATACCTGATATTAATACTAGGACTAATATTATTGGGGCTGAATGAACAAATCTCCTGAGTTGTGCTCCATAATCTAACAGCATTCCAGAAATAAGAGGGATATTAAAAGCTAAAAATGAGACTAGATAGGCGGCGTGGTGGCGTAGTGGTTAGCATGGTTGCCTCACAACAAGAAGATTCCCAGGATCTTCCTGTGCAGAGTTTGCATGTTTTCAACACACTTGTGTGGGTTTCCTTCGGGTACTCCGGTTTCCTCCCACAGTCCAAAAACATGTACATTAGGTTGATTGCTGATTCTAAATTGCCCATAGGAGTGAATGCATGTGTGAGTGGTTGTTCGTCTATGTTGACCTGTCCAGGGTGTACCCCTGCCTCTTGCCCTTTGTGCGCTGGGATAGGCTCCAGCAAACTCCCATGACCCTGAATTAGGGAATAAGCAGGTAAAAAGATAAACGAATGAGACTAGATCTGGAATTGTTTGTTCAAAAACTGGATGGGATATGAGAGAGCGGTTCCAATACTTTTGACTATATATTGTATATTCATGACATAAAAGGCACTTTGTGTAATTATTTTTTGTCAGCCAATTCTACAAACAATTAAAACTAATGCTTGAAAATCTTCTAATGTCTTTACCTATAAGTTAGCAAATGATGCTACATTTAAAAACAATCTTATAAAATTAAGCACCACAAAAGTTTCAAGCAAAATAAAATGTCCAATTTTTAGCAGCACTGGACTAGTTACCAGTCCATCTATTTCTCCTCCGCATGAATCATGACAAAGCTTTTAAATTTCCCAGGAGTCCAACCACCTGAGTCCGGCCATGGAGGAAGCAGGATGGTGAGCCAGCGGACCCTTCATGCCATAGGACAGAGGATGGAAAAAGTAAAAGCTGTAGAGGGAAGAGACTAATGATCAGTGTAGCAATGATCAAGAAGACATGGCTGTTCTCAGTGTAGATGAGCAATACTGTTATAGTATCGTTTAATAGGATTAATTGATAATTAGGGCGGCGTGGTGGCATAGTGGATAGCACGGTCGCCTCACAACAAGAAGGTCCTGGGTTCGACTCTCGGGCCAGGGATCTTTCTGTGTGGAGTTTGCATTCGTTTGCAGCGTTTCAATAAACGCTGATGCAATTGTTTAGTGGCACACTCACAAAACCTATGCAAGTGTGTGGAAGACCACAGAAAAATCCCTTGCCCAGGAATTGAACCCAGGACCTTTTTGATGTAAGGCCGCTTGTTAGTGGTTGTATTTTTGTAACAGTCATGAGACTTTAAATGAATAAATAAACAAATATAGAGAAGTCAAATCTGTGATGTCAGAAGTGAACTGGTGATGTTTGTGTGTGAAGTGATTTTACCTGCAAAGGAGTGCAAACAGTATCACAGTTTGACCGGCTCTTAAAATGAATTTTGATACAGACGTACTAAACAGGAAGTCTGCATTCTTTAGAAATGTGTCCACTGTTATTCCTGTAAACAGAAGAAAAATCTTTCAGAATGTTAAAAACTAATTCTAATTGGGAAAATGGAATTAAAAACTTTACTACACTTACTTTTTGTTCTATGTAACAAAGCATATTTTTAGTCCCAGCAACGTTAGCCATTTTATTATTTTATACCTGTTAGCATACTGCTGAAAAGCATGGCAGGGAAGTAGTGGTGGTAGTATAGAATTCGGCCCATGATGTAGAATGGCACATAGTGGAGCGTCCAACCCAAGAACAGAATTCCACCACTTTTCTGAAGAACCTGGCAGCGAGCTGTATGAATAAAAGTCATGATGATGATAACAGCAGTCAATGTAATAACAGATAATCAAATAAAATATTTTTAAATCTGTTATTCCTTATCCAGAGTGACTTAAATGAATTTTAACTATATTTTCCAAGTGAGCAGTAACCTCCCTATTAGCTGTCCAACACCTTAACAGTATTTGGCAGACGTCCTTATCCAGAGTGACTTACAGCTGAGCAAATGGAGGTTAAGGGCCTTGCTCACGGGTCAGCTTGGTGGTGCTGTGACTTGAACCCGGGTCTCTCATATCAGTCCAACACCTTAACCACCAAGACACCACTTCCCCTTACAACATCCTCTTTATATGTTGTCCAGATAATTTCCACTCCATCACAAACCTACTGTACACCAGCAACTTTTACATACATAATGTTCATTATTTTAAAATATGTAACAAAGACAATAACCAAAAATTATTGGCTACCCCCGTAACCAATCACAAAACACAATGCCATGCAGTATAATAACGGTATAATCATTTGGAACCCTTTGGTCATTAAAGAGAAAAATCTTTAGTTATGTTGAGAATAAATGTACTTGAGAGTACCTAAGAGTTTAACTTTGATTTCTCTTCAGAAAGTAACACCTGAATATAAAGAATTCATGCTCACCTCTTCTCTCTCCCTCAAGTTTAGCGCCTCTCTTTAAGGCCAAGGCAAACAGACACACCATGACAAGAAACAGAGCCAGAGCCAATAGATTAAGCCACCAGATCACCTGATGAACAGACAAAGTAAAACTAAACAGGTAAAATTCATTCATTCATTCATGACTATCTACTAGACTATGTAATGAGACTGTGGGGATTTCTTCATTCAGCTATAAGAATACAGACACTATTTTTCAGCAGGTTAAGGTTTCAGGATTTTGTTAAGGATTTGTGCACAGGGGCACTGTCATGATGGAAAAGTCTCGTGTTTCCAACATTCCAAGGAATGTTGTAATGTTACATCACAAGACATTCTCCACAATTGTGTGCTTCCTTTTGGCAACCACCTGGGATGACATACTTATAGGTGTGCTGTTAAAGTTTTTTTGTTTTTTTTTCAGAATTCTTTTAATTGAACATGTATCAAAACTTTTTTTCAGAGAGCATATTTCCATTGTATAATTTAGAAGGCATCATGTAGTACTGGAAAACAATCTACCTCTAAAAAAAAATAATAATACTGAGAAAACTCCATTTACAGCTTGTAGCAGCTTGTTACTGATTCGACATACGGTTTGTTTGACATTTTATCACACAAAATATATATATATATATTTTTTTTTTATAAACTCTGTACAGCTTTTATTATAAATGCATTTTTACAGTATAAACTAGTTTCAAAATAATAAAACATTGTGTATTAAAAAGACAGAAAAAAAATACTTACAGGATTCCCTAATAGATATACACGGTATTCTGTTTCATTCACTCCAGAAAATCTTAAGCCCTACATAAGAGTGGCCAGAATTACTGGTCATGGAAAATTTCCATATCAAAAAGCAGTAATTTTAGTGTAATATGAAAGTTACCTGATAGTTAATGGGCCAGTGCCAAGGTTTGGAGTTAACTTCATTGTCTTTAGGTTTCAAACCGCTGTTTCCCTTTTCAAGAGGAGGAAACACAGGAAGCTTATCAGGATACTACTTAACATCATTAGGTATATACACATGTTCTGGTTTGTCATTCTGTACCTTTAATGAGAAGGCACTGCTTATGTGATCGGAAAAAGGTGAGATCTTATATAATTATTCTTTATTTTAGAAATATATCACCTTCTAATATATTTATAAAATAAAGCCTGTAGTGTGATATTGTGCTCACGTCATAGCAAATATTTGAATCTGATTGAGAAAATAGGTTTAAGGACTCTCAGGCGTCATTCAGTTCAATCGAACCATCAGTCTGCTAACCAACAGGCTGTATAGATGTATCTACATTCAGATTAAGTTTTACCCACTGTTTTAGAGATAGTGTCTTACCCTGATCATCACAATATGTGACTCCAGTAAGATTTCAAAGAAAGATGGCTTCAGCACACACAAACTAATGTTGGGCACTACGGAGACAGAAAATCACACTTTATGATGCACATTCAACAGTCATCGCGTAAATAGGCTTAAATCTGCTGTGACTCACATTTGGGGTTGATGTGATCTTCAATGTTCCACTGGGAATTTGGAGTTTCTTTTAAATATGGACTACACGTCACCTCTACCTGGTCCCAACCCCTATAAAATGGAACACACTTGTATGACTTGTTTTATTATCTATGAACTATATTCAAATACAAATTAGTCCATGCAAAACTTCCTTGAGGTTTAATTTCCATTGTTTGAGGTCAAAAATTTAATGGATGGACCAATATGATCAACTAATCAAAAAGGTCAGACATACTGTAGATTTCAATGACACTTGACGAGGACAGATAGGGGATTGAAAGACAGTCCAATCTGACAGTTTCTTACCACTTCGGGAGCATCTTTCCTGAAGAATAGAGCACACAGCCTGTGGAACGGTGGAGGAAACGCACTTTACTGCGGAGTACCTTCACCGGGTCGCCCTTTTTACCACCACACACCTCCACCTGCCAGAGATCATTGAGATCGCCTAAACCATTCTATCAAAAAAAACGCCAAAAACAACACTTTTAGGAATTATGGTGCTCTTACTCTGACCAAAGCATCTTATTGCGTGGATAAACAAGGAGACAAAAATACACTGCGATACTCACAATACCATACCCTGTGACCTGAAGGTGCTTTTTAGTCAACGGTGCTTCATGAAGGTGACTGTGCAGGTTGCGGGTAGTCCTAAAACCCCCAAAACAAAACAAGTAAATATTAAAACAAAGGTTTTTTTTCATGCTCTAGTCTGATGGATAAAATATCTTTTAACTCATTTCAACCTATTACTTTATTTGACATATCTGCAAATAATACATTTTAAAGCTTTTTCTATCACTAGAAAATTAGATGTTTTAAAACAGGGGTGTCAAAGTCAAATATCACAGAGGGTCAAAAAAACCCAACAAGTTTGCTACAAGCTCAGCGCCGGACTGGTTCAATGTTTATTAAAACACATTGAAATGATTGCACAGCCTATTGAAGCAAGAGCAACACAGTGTATATTATTTAATGTTTAAATAAATAAAGTAATATTTTCTTATGGTTGTCAGTAAAGTTTTCAAAGGAAAACATTTAACAAGCAAATAACAAAAAAGTTAAAAAAATAAAAATAAAAAAAAGTGGTCCTTAATAAAAGAATGCATAAATGAAACGCTTTATGATCCGACCAATCACTGTTTTCAAATATTAAAATGAGAAAATAACTTTAGAATAAAATCAAATCAGTAGTTTTCTCTCTCATGGCTCTTATTTACAATTTTCCAATCAACTGAAAAATAAATATAAACTTATAAAAAAACCAATAAATTAAAGGTAAATTATACTTTAACCCCCCTCCCCCTAAATAAATCATGAATTTTAATGACTAACATTTTCTTTGCGAATTTTACTTATTTATTGAATCCGTATCTTCATTCAGTTTTCTTATGGAGAGTAAATCCTGTAAACACATGAAACTTGTACCCAAGAAGAGAATTGACGGGGTTGTATGGAGATGTGGGTGGAAAAATTAACTGAAAATTGCGGTTTCTATTAGTAAAAACAGGTTTTTTTATTTTCGCCACCTTTCATTAAAACACGTTTTCATCAATGTATCTTTGGGCAACGGATAATCCTATAAACATATATCTTAAGATAGGTAAATAGCCAGGAGTTGTGTGGTTTATATTTTTGCCCAATTTACGTTGCATTGTGGGGAATGTAGTGATGGTGCGTGCAAAACACCAGCGAGCGGCTGCAGCCAGCGGGCCGCTTTCAACAGTATTACTGACAAATGTATTTTAAAAGTACCCTGTAATTTTTCCCCCACAAAAAACACAAGACAATAAAAGCTATTTTAAATTAGAATGACAAGAATCATCAAGTCAGGAAAGTTTCTTTTTCTATAAAGTTCTACTTGAATTAGAAGGAAAAGAGCGTAACATACAGTTTCTAAACCTAAATGGTTTATTTTGTTATTAAAAACAATAGCTAAATAGCATTAAGTAACTATTAACACTAACCATTAAAATGAGCAAACATTTAATTTCTAAATAAAGCAATTATTAAAGGCTTATCATGGAAACATTTACTCTTTGTGTTCCAGCCGAATGATGTCGCCATGTCGAACAAGCTCTGGAGTCCCTGAGAGATCTAAAGTGGAAAAAACAAAACAAAAAAACTTTCAAAATGTAATAGTATGAAATGAGAGTATATGTACATATGAAATAGATCAAGATTTCTCCTTACCATCATTATCTGGTCTTTTGACAAGCCACAAATTATTTAAGTCTTTGTGTAGATAAGCAGTGACCTTAAACAACAAGAACACAAAACATAACATTATATTTGACACTGTCCAATGTAGCCTTACATACATACAAAGCAGTTTATTATTGATTATTTTATTTGATCCATTTTTTCTTCATATTTTCAATAGCATTCTATAATTATAGGGGCAGCACGGTGTCGTAGTGGTTAGCACGGTCCCCTCACAACAAGAAGGTCCCGGGTTTGAATCCCGGGCCTGGATCTTTCTGTGCGGAGTTTGCATGTTCTCCCCGCGCTTGCATGGGTTTCCTCCCACAGTCCAAAACCATGCAGATGAGGTGGATGGGTGATTGTAAATTGTCCATAGGAGTGAATGCGTGTGTGAATGGTTGTTTGTCTATGTGTTACCCGGAGATGGACTGGCAACCCGTCCTGGGTGTACCCCCTCCTCTCGCCCTATGTGTGCTGGGATAGGCGCAGCAGACCCCCGTGACGCCGGATTCGGGAATAAGCGGGCAAGAAGATGAATGAATGAATTCTATAATTATCATTAACCTAATCAAATATTTAAGCTATTATTACAGCACTATTGTAATACCGTATGTGTGTATGAATAAAACGTTTTTTACTAATGAAATAACTATGAAAATAACTAATCAAAATACACTTGTTTAGTGCAGATAAAAAAAACTCATAGCATCAGTACAGACCTGCTGCTGTTGGGCTCCAACCCCCTCTGGATAAAGGTGCCAATGAGAATGAAGATATCCTCCAGCTATTCTGAGGTTCTTCACTGTTATGACTGAGCCATATGCCAAGTCTGTGTGTGAACAGAAAATACTTTAAAAAAAAAATAAATAAATAAATAAAATAAAAAGCTAAATGCATTTTAAAGTTTCCTCTCATCATCCAAAAACAGGTATATTAGGCTGACTGGTGGTTTTAAATTGTCCAAACAAGTTGAGTGTGAGTGTGAGATTGGTTGTTCATCTATACGTGGCCCTGCAATGTAGCCCTGCTTTTCGCCCCATGTACACTGGGATAGCAGACCCCTGTTACACCGAATTAGGGAAAAAGCGGGTAAGAAGATGAAACAATGAATAAATAAAAAGCATTTTCATTGGATTTTCTGACCGTAGAGATAGTAGCATGCAGTAAAGTAGTAGTATTTGGTTATGAAAAGTAAGAGTAGAATAAACTTAAATGCAACTTACTGTAAACCTAAACTTATGTATGTTAGTAGTGCCAACAATAAAATGGTCCACGTTAGTGGCTGCCTGACCATCAAACCCATTAGAGGGCTCTTCACAAATGGTTGCCACAAAATGAAAAGATTTTTCTTCATAGAATCTTAAAAATTATTTGGACTTGGGATAAACTGAGGAGAAAACTACACACCAGGGGCCTTATACATCGGGTAATTTGCACCAATAGTCAGTTTTCCTAATGTACTCGGAGCTATCGTCTGAATACACATTTATAAATATATAAAGGCGCATCTCAAAAACAAAACAATTCACATAACAAATATCATGGCATGGTGGCCTGCGTCAACTGCAGATTCATACGTTTTTACCAACAGCACAGTTGGAATGAGGCTCCAAGCTGGCAGGCTGTGTGATGGGCAGCTCGGATGCGTGGGTTTTGTGCATTTAATAATTGCCCATCAGGTTATCCACTAAAGACGTGGTTGTTAATCACAAGTGGTCAAAGGGGTGGTCGGCTGAATGCAAATTGTCTATTCAGATTTTTTATTTACTTTAAATCTGAAACTGTGAACTGTGTATCATTTTCATTCCAGTTCACAATTATGTGCTACTTTATGTTGGTCTATTACATAAAATCTCAAGAAAATTTAATTTGCAGTTGTAATGAGACAGAAGTTAAGGTATTGTAGATCTGCAAATATACTTTATATGATTTTTGCCACAAGATAGTGTTTTTCTTGAATGGTCCATATTTCAAATAAGCACATACACTATATGGTCAAATGTTTGTGGACACCTAACCAGCATACCCAGGTGTTGACACAAAAAAAATAAAAATAAAATAAAAAAAGAGTGTAACATTACATCATTTCCTTACTGTAAACGAAATGCCCAAACACTGTTCCAGCATGACACTGCCCCTGGGCATAAAGCCCCAAAGCTCCAGGAAGAGATCGTGTGTTTTGGTTGGTGTGCCCTGACATTAACCACACCTAACTCCTTTGGCATAAACCGGACCAGTGACTACATCCCAGACATGAACAACAGGTTGTTCAATAACATATATGGATGTGATGTTTAAGTATTTAAATACCATTTGAGAAGCTCTAAAGAGGTTTGCATTCTTAACTTGTTTTAAGATCTGTTAAATCAGTTATTGGCAGCTAAACATAAAAAATAAAAAAACAAACGTGTAGACACCATCGATTGAATTGAAGCTCTTGGACACTCACATTCGGGCATGGTGGCGTTGTGAAGGTTGTTTCCTATCAGACGAGACTGAAAAGCTGAGCTAAAGAACCCATCTCCTGGACCACTGTGCAAGAATAAAAAACTTATCTTGGAGTTTATGTTTTTGCATTAAAAATTCTTCAATATGTGTAATACAAAGAAATACAGAAGTTGGCATACCTTCTGTTTAAGACAACAAAATGAACAGCAAATATTGTAGTGTAGAGGAAGAGCGGGATCATTATCAACCCAAACACTCTGGCAGCAACGTGCTTGGCAAAATCCACCTAATGTGCAATGAGAACTGGATATCAACCTCAGGCATCTGACACAACTATGTCTAAATCAGTTATCTTTATTGTCCATCTATTCGTACCAGAGAAAGATGGACATCCCCCAGCAGACTCCACAGGTCCCATGCAGTATTGATGCCTACTAATAAGATGACAAACAGCCCTACAAACTTCACTCCTAGGGCACTAGCTAAGTTCAAAGCTGTCAGAAGCAGACAAAGCCACCAGGACCAGCTAAAGGGTCTGGAAAATAATAAAAAGGTCACATTTCAAACTGGCAATTTATTCTGATAAAATAGAGGCATAAATAACTACACACCTGTTTTACACTCAATTTATTGCTAACTTTATCATGTGAATGTGAAGAACCTCACGATTCAATACAATTAAAGTTGCATAATGTCTAAATTATTCATTCATCTTCTTACCCGCTTATTCACTAATTCGAGGTCACAGGGGGTACACCCTGGACGGATTGCCATTTCTGCGTTTGCAAACAAAGAGTCATCTCTCCCACAGCCTCATGGAATAGTAAAGTTCTTACATCAAAATCCAGACAGGAGTAGTTGATCGTCCGGGAACTTTATTTCACATACTAAGAATTTGGACTCACTATAATGTTTTGCCTACTATAAAGTATTCAAGTTTGTAATAGTGTGAATAAAGGCAAGATTATCATGTCATATTTCAAGTACTATATCTGTGTGTGAGATAACCACCAGCAGACCCACAAATTCGAGAATAAGCGGGAATATTAGATTATTAGAAATCCTAATCATTCTGTGGATTTAAATAAAGACAATTGTATGTGCAAGAAACTTGCTAGCAAGAATAGAGTCTAAAGCCTTCAAAGGTTTCTTCCTATAATTATCATCTCAGAGTTTTTCCTCGCCACTGTTGCCCTAGGATTACTCATAAACGAACATTTTTCATCAGCATTGTTGTATTGCTATAAAGCTGCATTAAGATAATGACTATTGTTAAAGTGTTATACAAATAAAACGATAGATTCTAATCAGAAATACAGTGTATGCAGTTACAGATTATGGTTGGCTTACCGGAGTCTCTGTCGGTTGAACTTGACCATGGCCAGCACAGCTCCCATAATAAAAAACATGAGGATGGGATCAAGCAGGATGTACTGAGAGAGTGTAATGCATCCAGTGTCTAAACAGGAAGCAGTCACAATATCAATATTTAAACTCTACACAGGGTTAATTTTTTTTATATATGTGAATTGATCTTAGCAGAGATCCAATCGTTTCCAATCAAGCGTACCAAAAATGAGCAGGAAAGATGCAATTAATGCGGCACTAGTAGAATGAGACAGCTCCCAGACCACCAGGAACGCGAAAGGAGGTAGACAGGAACCGAGAGCTGCACAGAACTAAAGGGACAAGTGAGTTGAGCAGGTTTGAATTCCACAATTAAAACACATCAGCATTAAAAACACCCTCTAATTTAACTTAGTCAGCATATATATACTTACTCATTATTCCTAAGTAAATAAAGCAGCTAATAGCATAAACACAGAGGCAATTAGGGAATATTTACCCCTCTCATCCCCAAGTAGTTGTGATGCTCGTATTTGTCCCCTGGTTTGATGAAAGGAAAGGTGCCATCATAGCCTGTCAGATATCCTGCTAAACCAATCAGCATCTGCGCCCATAAAACAAACCTAGTTACATCTATAGTATATAATATATATATTTTTAAACCCATTGCTGTGACATCACTCTCCACCCTATACCGTCCAACCCTCTCTAAACCGGTTCCATTTGTTTGTGCTCATTTGTGCCGCTGCAATTGTGATCTCGTTTCTTTATAAATAAATACATACACTTTTCAGATAGCAGCGACGTCACCATAATAATTGACTATGAATAAGCATTATATTATAATTAACAGAATTTAGAGGATCCCAAATTCTCCACCCCATGCTGTCCATAATCTCTCCTGTCTCAAATCTTGTGAGAACCTCCTACCCTCAGCCAGGGCATTTAAAATGGGTCAGCATGACCGAAAATGGAGTGGCTCCAGAAGAAGCACATCAATGTCCCGGAGTGGTCTGGCCATACATTAGTATCATAGAAAATCTGTAGAGGGAGCTGAAGAAACATCAGCCACAAAACCCTGATGACTTGGATAGGATCTGAGGAGTGGGACAAAAATCCCTCCGGAGTGAGCCTACAAGCCTAGTGGGCAAGGAGCAGTTAAGGATTTTCTACCTGAATAGGGACCATGTGTAACAGAAGATACTAGAATTCAATCGATAGTTATTTTTTCTTTGCATTTTCTTCCTGATATTTAAGACTTTTATTTAAAACCGCATGTCGGTTTTGTAATAGTTACATTTCTCACTCACACTTGTCTTCTCCTTCACTGTTATATTTTTCCATCTTAGGATCAGAAGAATTTCAGCATGTCATCCTATCCTACAAAGCCTTGTCCACTGACCCCAATCCCTTTGACACTGTTCCAGGTTGATTATTGATTTCTAAATTGCCTATAGGAGTGAATGGGTGTCTAGGTGTGGCCCTGAGATGGACGGGCAATCTGTCTACCACTGCCTCTCCCCACATGTGCTTTGGGATAGGCTCCAGAAACCCCCTTAGGTTATAGAAATAGGTTAGGAAATAAGCGGAAAAGAAGATGAATGAATGTGTGTGTGTAGAGCGTCTGCTACCAGCTGAAAATTTAATATTGGATCCAGTATTACGGCGCCATCATGTGGCCGCTGTGAGGATTTGTGAATATAGAACAGCAAAGAGATGTACTTACATGTAAATAACCTACTTTCTATCAATTATATTTATAATGATGTCGAAAATGTACTACCTTATTCTGCAATCATGTTTTGCCCAATAAGGTATAAGTCGTAATAAAGTACCAAACATTTTTATTGTGGCTGCTCGGAGGTGCTGGGATTTGAACTTACACTCTTCTAAAACAGCCTAAAAATCAGTTCTGTAAACAGCATCACGATCTCAGTGGTTGAACTGGGGTTCGTGGTGAAAGAGTGGTACAGTACCTTTCCTAATGGAGGATGCACATCAAAGAAAAACGTGCGATTAATATAATAGCTGCCCATCTTTCCAAAGTGCGTCTCATCCCAGCTGAAAACGAGAAAATCTCAGATTTCACATTTATATTCGCATGTTTAAGATACTATGATTGCCATTTTTCTCACCAAACGTGCGGCGGCTCGCTGAGCTTGTAGAAGCGCGTGCACACAGACAGAAACAGCACCAGGAGGAGGAAGAGGAGATACACCGAACCGGCATCACCGCTACAGTAACGGCAAACATCTGTACACGATCCGCTTAAACACGACCGACTGCTGCAGTCTGAAGCGCGAACATCTGAGGCTAAACCGATCGTATGTTTACCATGTGAACGCGCTTTGTCCGGGCGCGTACATGTTCTCCGGTTCCGGACAAAGCTCGAATTTTGACTTCGGACGCCGTGAACTTTACTACAAGTTTCTTCCATTAGCTGGAAATGGATGACAGGGGGATTAACGGGGAGATGAACACTCGGTTAACCCGCTCAGCCGTGCAGTAAGAAAGTGTTTACTCTCATTCAATTCCAAGTAAACGCGTCCATTAGCGAATATACAAACAGTAAACATGTCAGAAACACGTGGAGATCCCAAAACGGCCCGCGGTTCCAGCTGGGTTTATTTCAAAGATTATTCATCATTAACGTCTACTACTACTACTACTACTACAAGTTCTTCTTCTTCTGTGAATGAGCTTTCTCAGCTGTAAAACCTGGACACGCACGTCGCCACCTGGAGGCCAAATGTAGAATGGAAATTTATCAGTTATAAGATTTTGTGTGGGTTGCTGAAATAAATGGTTTAAAGATTAAACCAATTAGCTGATGAATACATTTAGACATTTATTTATTTATGCTCACTAGATCATTTAATTTATAACCAAAAATGTATTAGCATATATACACCAATATATCAAGTCATTGGTTATTCCCTAATTCAGGGTCACAGTGGTCTGCTGGAGTCTATACCAGTGCACGCAGAGGTACACCCTGGACAAGACACCAGTCCATCGCGCGCACACACACACACGCGCGCGCACGCGCACACACACGCACACACACAACGTGCTTATCACTACACCACACTACCAACCGTAATGTGAATCAATAAAAATAAAAATAATGAGCAGTAATAAATGAAGCTCTGGATCTTGTCCAACAATGCATACATATAGTAAAAATCCAGCAGCAATTAATATAAATTGAACGGTGAAGCCTCAGTTAAAACTCAAGTACATGAGTGAGGGGCGCATTGCTGTTGAGGTATAAACTTTGCACGTTTCCATAAACTCCATGTCTGACTACCACCCCAGCCTCAGTGCACTTTGTTGATGCAGCCACCTCTTTCTCACATTGAGTGACAAACTGTTTGTAGAGGTAAAGGCCTTTCCAACTTTCTATGGCCTGGTGGTGCTGCACTCTGCTGCCTTTAACGACACCAGTCATAGTGTCCTGAGGAATGATCATCACGCTTCCCGGTAGCTCCATGATGGATACGTGTCTGCCTGTAGTCAGGGTAATGATCGCTGCATTGAGCAAGGTATTTACTGTAAAGAACACATTATATATAAAACATACTGGATGTCAGCTTAAGTCCATCCTACTGTCAAGATTATAAAACAAGTTTACAATACTAGAGCTACATTATTTCCTGGTGACAATTTGAACATTTAAAATTAAACATTATGTAGAATATTCATATAACAATTGGTAGTATAAGAAAAAAGACTTTATTCATTCATTCATCTTCTTACCCGCTTATTCCCGAATCCGGGGTCACGGGGGTCTGCTGCGCCGATCCCAGCACACATAGGGCGAGAGGCGGGGGTACACCCTGGACGGGTCGCCAGTCCATCAAGGGGGCAACACATAGACTAACAACCATTCACACACACACATTCACTCCTACGGACAATTTACAATCACCAATCCACCTAATCTGCATGTTTTTGGACTGTGGGAGGAAACCGGAACACCCGTAGGAAACCCACGCAAGCGCGGGGAGAACATGCAAACTCCGCACAGAAAGATCCCGGCCCGGGACTTGAACCCAGGACCTTCTTGTTGTGAGGCGACTGTGCTATCTACTATGCCCCCGCGCCGCCCAGAAAAAAGAATTAAGTACCATAAATCATTGCTTCTATAAAGAGGGCTGATAAAAATGAATGTTAATGGTAAATTGTGGTATTTGGTAATGAATGGTAATTTATTTATAGCAGTATCTACATCAGATATTTGGCGTTCATCGTGTAATAATGTTTTTTTTTATTATGCTGTTAAAATCAACGGACAGGAAGCACATGGAGATGTGCAAACTCTATGCATATGGGACAGAGGCTCAATATCATTATACTTACCCATTTTGGGAATGATTTTCTCAGCAGCCCCTTTGTAAAAGCACACATAGATTATAATTCCATCACGAATCTGTAACATAATAATTAGCCACATCACACCTCAGGCTCCTTTATATATGAAGAGTATGTATGTAAACTACCTAAAAAAAAAAAATACCTCAACCCATTCAGAGTCTGCGTCAGTGGACTGAGGTTTGACCTGCAGTATAGCATGTGTGCACTGTTGAACCACAGTCCTGGCGCCAAAGTGGCACTGTCCCTGCTCGGATGTTGATTCCTCAAGCAGCTGATAAGAAGTAATAGCACTGCTGAGAATTCCACTGAGAAAAGAAAAGCAAAGCAGCTCAATGTTAGAGAATATAATGATTTACCATATTTTCCAGACTATAAGGCTCACTGGATTATAAGTGCTGAATCAATGAAAGGATATATTTTCATACATGAGGCGCACCGGATTATAAGACACATTAAGCATTGGTGCATGTCCCAGAATAAACATCAATCGTGATGCCGGACTTTTGTGGCACCTACGGACTGAACCAGGACTAAACCAGGACTGAAGCAATTGGAGATCCCAGGACTAAAGTTGCAGTTTAAAGAGAGTGAGAGAGAAAAAACCCTGAGCCCGTAGAGCAGGATGTCCGTAAAGTCCATAAAGTTGGCCTGCGGACATAAAAGTCCCACTAAAACATTTTGACAGATTTTTGATCACCTTGTACTACATAAAATTGGTTTAAAGGTCAGCAAGCACAAGCAGAAATAATATATAAGGCACACTGTTGATTTTTGAGAAAATTAAAGGATTTTAAGTGCGCCTTATAGTCTGAGAAATATCTGCAATACCCACAATAATGGGTGAAGAAAACATTTGCTTTCTGATGTTACAATGATATAATGTTCAAGTGACAGAATGTTAGTGTGATAATGTTAGAGTGGTAGAAGGTTACTGTTTTTATGCTAGAAGGGTGTGTCACAGTGACTGAATGCTACTGTTTTTATGTTGTTACAGTGTTATAATTGTTGTTGTTGTCTGGTTGAGTATTATAATGGTTACACTGACAGAATGTTCTAGTATTACATAACATTACAGTGACAGAATGTTAGTCTAATAATGTTACAGTATCAGGTACTGTGCTGTAAAATTACAATAAAAGGAACATTACAGTTTTAATATATTAGTGTAAAAAAATGTATATTTATAATTAGAATGTTAGTGTGTTCGAATGGTAATGAACAGCTTTGTACCTTGTCAATGAGTCAGTTAAACCAAGAATTGTTCCTTCTGCAGCAGTGCTATAAGGCCGAGTTGGAGGAAGGATCTCAGGTGTGGTAATGATCAGACACTGAGGGATAGCCAGCTCACTCATCAAAACCTTATTCGTCTCTGCTGAGCTAAATCAACAAGCAAATATTATTTAAAGAGGACAATAAGAAATAAAGTATTGTAATATCATATTTTCCAGACTATAAGGTATACCGTTTTTCAATGAATGGTTATAGAGATCAATGAATGGGTATTCATTCATTCATCATCTTACCCGCTTATTCCCTAATTCAGGTCACTGGAGTCAGCTGATGCCTATCCCAGCGCACTAAGTGCGAGAGGCCAGTCCATCGCATGGCAACACACCTATGGACAATTTTGACTCACCATTTAACCTAATCTGCATGCTTTTGGACCGTAGGACTGGGTCCTGTGGGACAGGACTGATCCCAGGACTAAACCAGTTGGACTGAAGCAGGACTAATCTTGGAGTTGAGAGAGAGAGAGAGAGAGAAAACCCAGAGCCCATGGAACAGGGTGTCTGCAAAGTGTGGCGCTGTGGTTCGATTCCCGGGCCAAGGATCTTTCTGTGTGGAGTTTTATGTGCGCTGGGATAGGCACCAGCAGACCCTCAAGACCCCGAATTAGGAAATAAGATGTAAGAAGATGAATGAATGAATGAATGAATGAATGTGTGCCTTATTGTCTGGAAACTATGATAAATGTCCCAGTAATTCACTTTACAATGGACAAAATTAATATTATGAGTTAATGAAGGAAACGTAGGGGGGGGGAATGCAGGTCAGTCACATTCGCTACATCAGTTTTTTGTGTGAATTTTTCTGTCATTTTCATTACTTGTCAGATGCCATAGTTCCAAGTGTTTATCAACACAAGGTCATGGAAATATCGCAATAGTGTTATTTTGTGATAATGAAAGCCAGATATGCATGGACAGGATACATTTTACTTCAGCATCTTTATTTAGACTTTGTTGGTATAGAGGTTTGAGTAAAGAATATGATGGTTACCTGTTTTTATCTAATATTTTCTCGACAGGTTCGGTGAGCACAAGAGCGGTACCGGACTTGCCACTAACTCTGTCAGAACTGGAACAATGGGGGCAACGGTGAATCCACAAGGCTACATCTGCCTTCATTGAACCCCAGAAGAAGTGTTGAGAGATGAGCTTTAGGCATTTCTCTAATTCCAGATGGTTCATGTCATTGTGGTAAATGGTGAGGGTTGAGTGCACCTCCTCTCTGCTCCTGACCACCCTGCGTCTCCCGTGTTTCTGGGTGCCTCTGCCTGACAAATAGAACAGGAAGCTGTCTGTAACAGGCAGAAGTGATATATTAGTAAAGATGTTAACATTCAGAACCCCATGTTAGGCCCCATGATTAAATAGTCTTAATTGTGTCTTTATACCTCAATATTAAGCTCCAGTGAAAATGTTTGGGAGGAAACTGATGTTCCACCTGCTTGATCTAACTAGTACTCTTATGGTTGGATGTGAAAATGACCAAAGCCACACTTCCAAAATCTATTGCGAAGCTTTTCAATAAGTGTGGAGGATATTATGGGAGTAAGAGTGAGATTAAATCTGGAATAAGATGTTCAAAAAAAGAATGCCATGAACAGGTGTTTGTTTATATGCCGTTTATTAGATTAGTTCTGATCAGTCGTATTAGAAAGTCATTATACTTATATTTTAATCCAAACGTTTTTACTTAAAGCAAACTGGATCAAACTTTGGGATTCAATATCAATAGCATTAAAGTTTTGCATGTATTTTGATGCTGAATATTTGATTGTAGCTTTACATGCATGTTAATATTTTTTGGATAGGAAGTAATCTGAATTCAGACTCACTTTCTCTCCAGATGTGAATTAGCTTCCTAAACATTAGATAAGCATGTAAATTCAATCAGAAATGTATTGAGTGTTCACCGTGGATGGCGAATCTTGAGCAGAGTCTCCTAAAGGTGTTTTTTTCAACAGAGGTGAGTCCAAGTGGATAGCCTTTCCCTTTTAAATACTTCTCCACTGCATCATATTTAGAAAAAAATGCATGCTGGCTACTCAAGCCATCTGAAGAGCTGCTTCTGTCAGCGGTACCCTGAGAAGCATCTTCCTTATCCTGTAGAGAAACAATAGTGTTTACAGAATAAAACACAACGAAATGGTGTTTACACAATGAAACAACAAACACTGTACTGATACTAGCAATGTTAAATAATATTCATTCATTCATTCATCTTCTTGCCCGCTTATTCCCTAATCCAGGGAATAATCTGTAGAGAGATTTCTATGTGTAATTTAGTAGAGGGGCATATTGGCTTTATATGCTATACGAGATGGAGGAAAAATCTTGTCTTTTGTTTAAGTGTATATCGCGCCATGTTTTGAGTTAATATGGGAAGTGGTAGCCTTTTCATTCATCTCGCTTATTCCCTAATTCGGGGTCATGGGGGTCTGCTTGCGCCTATCCCAGCGCATATAGAGCGAGAAGCGGGGGTACATCCCGGACAGGTTGCCAGTCCATCACAGGGCAACACATAGACAAACAACCATTCACACACACATTCACTCCTATGGACATTTTAGAATCACCAATTAACCTAATCTGCATGTTTTTGGACTGTGGGAGGAAACCGGAGTAACTTTCGTTTTATTTCAAAATACTTTGCATAGTTGTGTGTAATATAGACATTCTTTTATCCACTAAAAGTCTGCCTCCTCAGGAGAGATACGAGGAAAAACGTAAAACAGATACAAGTGGCACAAACTACCTGTGAGGTGCAAAGGAGCAAGGTGGGAACTGCATGAGGTTTGAGACAAACCGAGCCTGCTGAGTGCTCAAAGCAGTCCTCTGTAAAATGAGTGGAACACACAACAGACCTGGGCCGGGGATGCCAGTTTATTCTGCGCAAGCTTCTAATCCATTGGTTGAGACACACAGGATCATCAAATGGGAATCTGTAAAAATACAGCATAGGTTAAAACTGTATACTGATCCATGTATTGTGATCTGCCCTTGTGAATACACAGCCCTATTTACTATTAATCAATAGCTACAGGGAAACAAATACAAAAGAACACACAGCCACTTAAACGATAATCCAATGGCAAAAAGTGATTCATTCAGTCAATCTTAATTTATTCCCTTCTTCTTTTCCTTTCGGCTGCTTCCGTTAGGGGTCGCCACAGCAGATCACTCTTCTCCACACTACCCTGTCCGCTACATCTGCCTCTTTCACCCCAACTA
>JAOTRA010000002.1:4072884-4083442 GCA_026260255.1 Pseudolaguvia tuberculata | reverse complement strand
TGAATGTGTGTGTGAATGGTTGTTTGTCTATGTGTTGCCCTGAGATGGACTGGCGACCCGTCCAGTGTGTACCCCTGTCTCTCGCACTATGTGCGTTGGGATAGGCACCAGCAGACCCCCGTGACCCTGAATTAGGGAATAAGCGGGTAAGAAGATGACTGTACGTAGAGCTGTACGATGTGAAGGAAAAGACCTTTTTTTGCATCCATAAAAGATCAATGTTATTTGATGGAGCAGTGGATGCACAGATGCTCAACCCGGATATGTAAAATATGGATCAATAACCACTCTGTACCAAATTGCACTGGTGAAAGTGTGTTGTTAATCATCCATGACATGGATCGGAGTGTAAATCTGGTATATATATTTTTTACTGCTTTTGTACAAAAAAAAGAAATTCTATGACATAAAATATAAAATAATTATAAAAAATAAAATATAAAAAAGTAATAATAAACCGTAGATACCTGTTTAAAAATCTATATTTATTTTATGTTTTTTTATATTTTTTTTATTAACCAGTAGTACCTAAGCCACTATTCATTCATTCATTCATTCATCTTGTTAGCCGCTTATTCTCGAATTCGGGGTCACTGGGGTCTGCTGTACCTATCTCAACACACATAGGGCAAGAGGCGGGGGTACACCCTAGACGGGTCGCCAGTCCATTTCAGAGCAACACATAGACAAACAACCATTCACTCCTATGGACAATTTAGAATCGACAATCCAACTAATCTGCATATATTTGGACAGTGGGAGGAAACCGGAGTACCCAGAGGAAACCGGGAGAACATGCAAACTCCTGGGACCTTTTTGTTGTGAGGCGATTGTGCTATCCACTATGCCACCCCGCCGCCCACCTAAGACACTACAATATTTTAATTTACAATTTTATCATCACAGCCTCTTTGTGACGTTAGTGGATTGATGGTGATTTACGTTGTCCTGAGCTCAGATGGATCATGTTTCCAGGGGCCTCTTACTATGAATGAAAGCATAAGATGGCTGGGTATTTTGTAGAATGTCATACATTTGATCTGTGCCATAGGTCTGGAAATAGACTTGTTTCTAAACTCTGTGCAGACCAAACAGCTAGCATAACCCTGCTTTTACACATAGCTCTGTAAACATTACACATAGCCTGGTGTTTTCAAGTGCATTCATAAGTGTATGAAGAAAAACCCTCCAGCCAGCACCTGTCCTTTTGTGTAAAACCAGGTCAGTGATGAAAGAAGCCAAAAAAGCCTCATAACTCCACTGCATTCCACCATTTGACTTTAGTATACAACAGAGGTACTTTAATAAATAAGTGTATCTAATATGACAATAAGCTTTTTTTATTGTATGTACAGATGATTTGCATAATAGTTGGTGAATTCAACTGCTATATGTTTGATATTTTAGTGATGTCCTTTCATGTATTGCAGGTAGGTGATGCTGGAGGAGAAAAGCGCTTCCGCCCTAACTGATGATCCTGAGGAAATACATATCCACAGTTTGGAGCAAGAATTAAAAATGCATCACGACTAGCTAATGGAATATTATCTTTGCCTCACTGGCAGACTTTGCTGAGAGTAACAAGGCAATGAGAGGGGCTGTATAATGGCCAAGAACAAAGAGCCCCGTCCACCAATCTACACAATCAGTGTAGTTGGGCTCTCGGGCACTGAGAAAGAAAAGGGCAACTGTGGGGTGGGCAAGTCCTGCTTATGTAACAGATATGTGCGTCCCAGCGCAGACGGCTACTATTCAGAGCACACTTCTGTGTTGAGCACAATTGACTTTGGAGGTCGTGTGGTGAACAATGATCATTTCCTTTACTGGGGGGAAGTATTACACAGAGGAGATGATGGCCTCGACTGTCGAATCCAAGTCATTGAACAGACTGAATTTATTGATGACCAGACCTTTCTGCCTCACCGAAGCACAAATTTGCAACCCTACTCAAAGCGGGCTGCAACCACAAAGCTGCAGTCCGCAGAGAAATTAATGTATATTTGCACAGATCAGCTTGGCTTGGAGCAGGATTTTGATCAGAAGCAGATGCCAGATGGAAAGCTAAATATTGACGGTTTTGTTTTGTGCATAGACATAAGCAAAGGATGTAACAGAAAATTTGATGACCAGATGAAATTTGTCAATAGCCTTTACTCGCAAATTGCAAAGTCAAAAAAACCCATCATCATTGCTGCAACAAAATGCGATTCGTGCGTAGATCAGTATTTGCGCGATGTTCAGACGTTTGCTGCAAGCAAAAAGAATCTTCTTGTGGTTGAGACGGCGGCTCTGTCGTCTGTCAATGTGGACCTCTGTTTTAATGCTCTCACCCAGCAAATGGACAAAACACGGTGTAAACCAAAAATTATCCCATACCTAGAAGCTTACAAAGTTCAGAGACAATTAGTAGCCGCAGTCACAATGAGGTTTGAAAAGCTTATCATGCAGTCTGTTCGAGATTATCACACAAGCTGGAAAGTTGTAAGCAACTTATTGAAAAACCATGCAGAGTACGAGGAATACATAAATTTGGAAGGTACTCGGAAGGCCAGAAACACTTTTTCAAAGCATATTGAACAGCTGAGACAAGAGCATATTAAGAAGAGAAGAGACGATTATCTGTCAAGTTTACCAAAAATTCTGAACAAGATCCTGAATAGTCTTGAGGAGATTGAGAACTTAAGTTGGACAGAAGCTCAGAATTTGTTAAAAAGCAAAAGTGACTTTCACTACTATTTTGTTGTGCTAGAGCAAACACCATGGGATGAGACAGACCATGTTAACAAAACAGACGACAGAAGAATCCCCTTTGACATTCTTAAAACAACAGATGGTGAAAGGATCTACCAAAACCACAGCCAGCATTTGATATTTGAAAAAAGACGACTGGAAATGAAGGAGAAATTTAAGAAGACCCTGGAAAGAGTGCATTTCATAAGTCCTGGCCAACCATGGGAAGAGATTATGTGCTTTGTCATGGAGGACGAGGCATACAAGTATATCACGGAAGCTGATCGCAGGGATGTGTATGCGCTTCATCAGCAGGAAATAGTTGAAGCGGCCAAAGAGGAGTTTCAGGAAATGCTTTTTGAGCATGCAGAGCTATTTTATGACTTGGATTTGAACGCTACACCAAGTTGTGATAAAATGAGTGAAATTCACACTGTACTCAACGAAGAACCCAGATACAGAGCTCTCCAAAAACTTGCCCCAGATAGGGAGTCACTTTTACTGAAGCACATAGGATTTGTTTATCATCCTACCAAAGAAACATGTTTGAGTGGTGTGAGCTGTGTAGATCTGGAAGTTGAGCAGGTGACTGCTAATAGGCTGGTGCATTTGGATCATGGGCGCACTAATTTGTATTACAATAGCTCCAACCTTGATAAAGTAAACTTGTGTCTCCTTGGACGAGAAGGATTAGCTCAAGAGCTTGCTAATGAAATAAAAGCTCAGTCCACAGATGATGAGTATACCCTTGATGGTAAAATCTACGAGTTGGACCTTTTACCTTTTGATGCAAGCTCTCCTATGCTTTTGAACCATTCCTGGTTATCAAATTTTAAACCTCATGGCTTCTTCTGTGTCTTCAGTTCAATAGAATCCCTAAATTTCATTGGTGATCGGATAAACCGAATCAGAGCAGAGATTTCTCATGGCAGAAGAGACCGATTTGCCCAACCGTTGCCATTTATTCTAATCTTGGCAGGTCAGCGAGACAGCGTTTGCAAAAACATGCCTATTTTACGGCATCAGGGTCAACAGCTTGCCAATAAGTTACAGTGCACCTTCATAGACATGCCCTCTGCGACCTTTCCTCGTAAGTTTAATGAGTCTCAAATAAAGCAAGCCCTAAGATCAGTACTAGAAGGTCTCAAGAACAATTTTGACTTGTTGCATCCTGTGCCCTCCATCAAAGATTTGTCAGAAACAGATTTGAGAATAGTTATGTGTGCTATGTGCGGAGATCCATTCAGCGTGGATCTGATTCTCTCACCTTTTCTGGATTCACATTCCTGTAGCGCTGGCCAGCCAGGTCAAAGCAACACTCTGTATCTTGACAAAATCATCGGTGACAGTCGCAGACGCATACAAGTCACTGTCCTCTCATACCACTCCTCAATTGGAATCCGAAAGGACGAATTAGTCCATGGGTACATTCTTGTCTACTCTGCCAAACGAAAGGCTTCTATGGCTATGTTGCGGGCTTTTTTGGCAGAGGTTCAAGATGTCATTCCAGTTCAAATGGTGGCCATCACGGACAGTCAGGCTGATTTCTTTGAGAATGAGGCTATCAAAGAATTGATGACAGAAGGGGAACACATTGCCACAGAAATAGCGGCCAAATTCACAGCACTCTACTCTTTGTCCCAGTATCACAGGCAAACCGAAGTCTTCACACCATTTTTCAATGAAGTCCTTGACAAAAAGAATAGTATAGAGAACTCCTTCATGTTTGATAGTACAAGGGACCAATGCACCTCTGAGGATGTCTTCCCCCAGTCACCACACAACCACTCTCCAGCCTACTCCTATTACCCTGACTCAGAAGAAGATGCTGAGGGACCACCACCTTATAGTCCTATAGGAGATGACGTACAGCTGCTACCCACCCCTAGTGAAAGAAAGTATAAAATTGATTTGGAAGGGAATGAGTATCCTGTTCACAGCACACCTTTAGGTGATCATGAACGCAACCACAAAGTGCCTCCCCCAGTGAGACCTAAACCTGTGTTAAACAAGCCTAATGTCAAGAAGCTGGACCCCAATCTTTTGAAGACCATCGAGGCTGGAATGAGAGCCAGCAGAAGAACACGAGGTCCATTTACGGTCCATGATGACCTTGAGGTGGCTGACAATTATGCAGATCCAGTGGACACTCTGCCCAAATTGAAAGGTTATAATGATGACATTTATGCTGTTCCAGATGATACACATGGCAGGATAGTTAAGATGCGCAACTCATTTGGTGGTCACCACGGGTTTTATGGTGATGAAGAGAATGGTTTTGATCGCACTTTGAAGTCACAGGGTGGCAGGCGACCGTCCAAATACAAACATCGATCTAAGATCCTTTTCAGCAAAACAAAAGCATACCACAGGCGGGTGCACTCTGACGTCAGCGATGATGAATCAGGGCCGGCAGTCCAGAAGAAGAAAAAGGGCAGGGGAAACCGTGGAAGTGAAGAGGACCCTTTACTTTCACCGGTAGATCCATGGAAAGGAGGGATAGACAATCCTGCCATCACTTCTGACCCAGAGCAGGAAGACAAGAAGTTGAAAAAGAAGAAGGCCACAAAAAACAAGGAACCTAAAAAGGTAAACTGGTATATTTAGAAATGCATTTCAATGAAAAGGATGCACATTAAAAATAAAGGATATTCTTCTGCCTCACCACCATCTTGTTTAAATCTTATAGACTGTTTTACATGTGCGTAAAAACTACTTTCACAGTCTCCAATGTTTGTGTTTATAGGTTAAAACAAAAGTTCCCAAGCCATTGTATCCACCAACTCGAAGAAATTGGGAAAGCAACTATTTTGGTGTTCCTCTCCAGAACCTAGTTAGCCCAGACAGGCCTATTCCTCTGTTCATTGAGAAGTGTGTGGACTACATTGAACGTACAGGTCAGTCCTCTGGTTTTGGTTAAATTTGGAAAGTTTGTTATGCAGTACAGTGGGCTGATTTTATTGCAAGTTTGCTTACTGTAATCCACATCTACAAAAGCGTATGCAGTTATCTTTGGTGCATGGAAGTGGTGTATATTTTTATATGTATATATTGATATATTTAAGTAGTGGATAATTCTTTTTTTCAGTTTTCAGTGGGTGATAGTTTCAAATTTGGTTTTGTTGGTATAAACTCTAAGATTTAATGCAGGTTTATAGATGCGGCAGTTAGACCAAGGAGAAGGTTTATGTATGTGGTCAGGGAAGACTGCAGATAGTTGGGGTGAAATAGGCAGATGTCGAGGACAGGATAGTGTGGAGAAGAGCGATCCACTGTGGCGACCCCTAACGGAAGCAGCCGAGAGGAGAAGTTGTTTATAGATTTGGCAGTTCCTCAGAGACGGTCAGATTGTGAGGTCTAAGCAGCTATGGCAACCTTCAGAGGGTATAAATATGCTTTGACTGAGATGAAGCTTTAATTCATATTATATTCCACCCAGCAGTATTGGGGGCACAGTATAAAAACTCTGATAAAGCGGTGCTGTATTTTACTTGAAGCAAATTAAAAAAAAAAAAGAGAGAAATTGCATGTTCATCAAAGATGTTTAATATTCCACTTTTCTTGCCGTTTTTTTATTTCACAATGGTAGTGAAAGTATTTCACTTTTTGTCTTATTAACGTTTGTGTTTTCTGTCTACTATGGGCAATAATATTATAGATGGGATTTAATGCTCATTGTTGTGTAACCCCTACAAAGGTTATTAATTCCACTTAGTATTCCATAGCTTTTATACCTGTTTTTGTGTCAGTATGTGTTTATGCAGCACCGAAGCAGAATGGTGAGCAAAGAGCCTCATAATTGCTGCTTGGATATACCCCTGGACTCATCTCCATAATATAGCTTAATTTAACAAGATGCTTGATTTAACATAAACAGCTGCAAAGGGAAATGTAGTTAATCGACTGGATTTCCTGTTTGTTGCTGCGAGGCTCCACACCGTTGCATCTCTAGCATCTTGTTTTCACATATCATTCATATCATCCCAGCATCCTTGCGTCTTTAAAAATCAATAACATGACGGTGACCCTGTATCACATTATGATATTCTTGTAGTTCACTTGTGTGGTAGCAGTGCAGAATTCATCTGCCTCTGGCTGTATCTCAGTACCCTGCGTCTTCATTTAAAAGCTTTTCTAGTACATTCTGTGGATAAAAGAGGTCATCAACACACCCCCCCTTCCCCATGCATGCATAGTCGCTCACATTCTTTGCTGTGTTTTATGAAAAGCCGGAGGAAATGCTTGTCTTTTTGTCCATCACAGCTAGCCTTTTACAACTAAGAACATACTGCATTCTTTGCTCTTCGCTTTTCTTTCGTAAGATACACACTTGCACACTAGTGTAATTTGCTTTTGTGTTTCGTTCAAAGAGGTTTTAATTCCTGGAGCTGAATGATTAATCAAAATCGAATCGCCATTGTGATTTCAAACACTACAATTCAATTCGCCATACAATATCCCCAAAAACTGCTTGTCTGTAGCCTGGGATTATTTCAGCTTTCAAGTGATCGACACTGAACAAAAAAAAAAGTAATTTGCATGAGTGAAAAGCCCCAGAGTTTGAAGAGTAAGTTGCTTAAAAGACAATCTGCATATCTTGCAAATGACACTCCATCTAGTATCAAACAACGTACAATTTCAGAATTGATCGCTGCTGTTACGGCATATAAAAGAGACTTTAAAATACACCACGTAATAATGACTTGTGTTTACAGAAGTACCGATTGTTTGTTTTTATTGGAAGTGCGCTTTGCATTAGAAGGAAAATATCTTTTGTTTAATGGATATTTGAAAAAATATAATCTTTTCTTTTTTTTAAAACCAAAATGTTTTCAGGCATGTATTTGGTAGAAAGGCACAAGGAATTTAAATAAAGAAATCTAAAACTGGGTGTGCTGCAGATTTCAGTCCCAATATCTGTCAGAAAAATTACAATGAGATATTTCCCTTAAATATTTGCTCTAGCTGTCACATCAAGCAGAAATAAACCATTCATTCATTCATTCATTCATTCATTCATTCATTCATTCATCTTCTTACCCGCTTGTTCCCTCATTAGGGGTCATTGGGATATGCTGAACAACCACTCACACACACATTCACTCCTATGGGCAATTTTGAATTACCAATCAATTTAATGTACATGTTTTTGAACTGTGGGAGGAAACCCATGCAAGCGCGGGGAGAACATGCAACAGATGCACAGAAAGATCGCCAGCCCAGGAATCGAACCCGGGACCTTCTTGTTGTTAGGCGATCGTGCCAGTCTATCTCAGAGCAACACATAGACAAACAACTTTTCACACACACATTCACTCCTATGGACAATTTGGAATCACAAATCAACATAATCTGCATGTTTTTTGGATTGTGGGAGAAAACTGGAGTACCCTGAATAAACCCACGCAAGCGCAGGGAGAACTCTGCACAGACAGATCCTCGGACCGGGATCCGAACCCGGGACCATCTTGTTGTGAGGCGACCGTGCTATCCACTACACCATCGCGACCCCTTCAATATTAGGCTTTTATATTTGAAAGTATGAGAATCGCTAGTTCATTTCATTTGGCGTGAGGATTTAAACTAATGCTAATATCTGCAGCTGAAAAATGTGTTCCAGGAGTGTGTTTCCACCAGACAAACTGTTGTGTGTCTTTGGAGCGAAGCAGCAAAACAACTCTGCTTTTGTTATTTGTACTTGTTAAACAGATGAAGCTGCGACTATCTTCTCTTGCAAAAGAATGCAGCTGAAGTGACACAGTACAACCCCCGTCATTACAATCGGTGATCGTGAGGGCGTGTGATAGGCGATCAGATAGCCCACACAAATTTGCAAGCCTAGTAATAAGGTCTGCATGCTGTACACTCAACCCAGAAAGCAACTTTAGCTAAGAGGCAAATTGTAGAACATGACTAGCTAAATGTTTGCAGTCCTTTAATTAGGTGTATTTGAGCATTTTTCCTCTAATTTAAATGTGATGCTTCCCCCCTGACCTTGTTTAGATTTTTTCTTGGCCACAGTTTCTGTCATATTTAATGAATATTTATGTTGCTCAAAGGATTTTAAACTAGAAACTTGCGATCTTCAGTGACAGTACAGGATGCATTTAAAATTGTGTTACTTATGTATAAGATTTTTTGTGTTTTTTTGCTGTAAAATGCATTTTTTTTTAATCATGCAAGAACTCCCTTACTCCTTTCATTTATTAAAGCTGAAAATACAAAGGATGACTATTCTTTCTTTTTTTTGTCATCTATACTGTAATATACTTTTCAGTATAAAGATAAATATATATCGCTATTGATAAGGGTGTCTGACAAATTCTAAATCATGGGGTCGGGAACCTTTTTGACTCAAGAGAGTCATGTATTTCAGTGAGAGCCATATAATATATTTTTAGTCTGATTGAAAAAGGGGGCGTTTCCCTGTTTACCCAGCATCGGCCAACGAAGGCTATTATCATTCAATTAAAATAATGGACATTTAATGGATTAACGGAGATCGGATCCATGTTGCAGATAGCACGTATTTATTGACTCCCAGACTGAACATTAAATGAAAACAAAACACGGGGAAACTTAAACCAAACTTAAATCAACTCAAAACACGGGGTTACTCAGAAGCAAAGGGGCAAAACACGGGGTTACTCAGGAGCAAAGGGGCAAAACACGGGGTTACTCAGGAGCAAAGATGCAAAACACGGGGTTGCTCAAGAGCAAAGGGGCAAAACATGGGGTTACTCAGGAGCAAAACACGGGGTTACTCAGGAGCAAAGGGGCAAAACACAGGGTTACTCAGGAGCAAAGGGGCAAAACACGGAGTTACTCAGGAGCAAATGGGCAAAACACAGGGTTACTCAGGAGCGAAGGGACAAATAGCAAGCAAGAACAAATATTATCAATAGCACTTCCTGATCGTTAATTATCCTTAATGATTCGCGAACCTTAATGACACCGGCGCGTCGCCTTAAAAAATTCGTCATCGCCATGGCAACCAAATCCAGGACGACGACACTAAACGAGGGGAGTGAACTGCAGGCCTGAACAGGATATGAGCAGTGGAAAATTGATGGATGGATTAAAACAAGTGATGATATTTTATGTTTTATCAGAAAAGCCGAAATCTGCGAGCCAGATGCAATCATCAAAAGAACCACACCTGGCTTGCGAGCCGTTGGTTCCCGACCCCTGTTCTAAATGGTTAAAGTTTTTACTGAGGCTTGTGCATCTTTTAATAGATGTCTTAAACCAAGTTCCCAATCACTGTACGACTTTTCTATCATTAGTTAAGATAATTAAGTGAAGAAATCTTTGCCATTTGTAACAAGCCTATGGATTACCGTGTTCACTCCTGTTAGTAAAAGCAGCACTAAGTCACAGTGTGCATAAATTATTTTTATTAAACATTGACATGCCATTGTCGTTGCAAATGAATTGCAACTAAGCAAGAATTATATGTTAACGGTACATTTAATGCATCTGTTTAGACTTTTCTAAAAAATAGTCAGTCAGTAATTTTACAGCATCATCATAGTGAAACAAATATGCACTGGTCACTTACATGATTTAAAATGATGTCACCAATGATCACATTGTTTACAGCCAAAGAGTCGATGGATCATAATTAGCATGGACATACAGTATGTATAGAAAGTTTCACATTGTTTGTATTCATATTTAACATACATTAGATTTAAATCTTTAAATTCGTCAGTCACTGAAGTGCCATTAGACAGTGCTGTCTCAGTTTTCTGTCTCGTGGAAAGGAGTATTGTTTTGTAGAGTAAAGTATTAACTGTCTCGTGGAAAGGAGTATTGTTTTGTAGAG